>JAUBOD010000290.1:2470969-2489104 GCA_032353885.1 Nothura maculosa | reverse complement strand
TATGTGGGTGCTAATATTGTGCAAGTACTTTTAGCCATAATTACCAGCATTCTGTAATCTATCATAGAGACTTTTAGGGGGGGTTGACAGTAGGTGCTGAAAGGCAGAGAGTTTCTTTTGCATCAATAAACTAGCTAGTTATCTCTCCTTACAGGTTTTCACATACTGCTCTTTCTCGGGATTTATTTTCTAACAACATGTATTGTTAAGATTTATGCTAGTCAGATAAGTTTGTCCGACTAAGACTGATTTGAAAGATGATAAATGTGAGTGGGTGAAAGTTCTGTGTGTTTTTTCTTTTTTTTTTCTCCAAGAATCTGAATGATGATGATGTTGAAATGCAAGAGAAAGTCGCAGTTCAGGTGGATGTGATAGTACAAGAAGATGCTCGAGGAATTCCAAAGTGGATTGCGGTAACATATTTTTCTTCTTCCATTAGAAGTTATTAACTAATATTTCAAAGAAGCTGCTTTATTAGCTTATAGTTTTAGCTTTTTATTGATGAATAAAGTGAAATCTCTTGCAGCATTTTGAAAATATGTTGATTTTTTTTTTTGTTTAATATCCATGTTGAAGCTGCTGAAATTGATTTATCTGCATGTTACTCAGTACTATTAATTATCCTGTATATGTTTCTAAGCTGCTTCTCCTTCCTCAGTCCTTCCACGTCCATGAAATTGCAGTTGCCATTAATAATAATGCAATGTCTGTTTACATACAGGCAGCACAATGATTTCTGGTAAAGATTTTTCTGCTACTGGCCACATTGCTCCTATTCTACTTGTTCTCTATATAAATTATCCACGATAGTGTCTCAGATCTGTCACAGCAGTGATAGGAAGTGGTTTAGGAAGAAGTTTCATTCGTTTTACACTGCGTGAGTTGGTCTTCACGCAGAAAGTCTAAACACCCTGATACAGAGGCTTGTGGCAGAGCAGCAGTGTGAAAGAATGTTCAGCTTCATTTCTTTTAGTCTTTTTCCCCTAAAGTTACATAGTGTTACTATGTAACATAATGTTACATAGTGTATGGCTTTTGTTTCTTACCGGATTTGCCAGGGACATAAACTGTGAAGGATATGTAGCAATCTACATGTATAAATGCTTATATTTAGGGAAGAATTTGAAACTAGCTGCACAATGCCGAAGTTGCTAAATAGCTTTGCAAAACAACATATGTAAAAGTGGTAACTTTGAAGAAATCTTACTGTGATCTTCAACCAAACTCCTCATCCTTGTCTCAAGTGTTACTCAGTCCTGCTGGAACATATTCTTGTACAGGTTCTGGCATTATACGGAGCAGAAAATGAGTCGTGGTTATTAGTGAGTTTTTGATGTTGTTTTTGCTATACCAAAAATCAGGATATTAAAGTTATATGCCTTTTTTTCTTTTATTTTTTTCAGATGGCGCCTCAAGAATCACCAAAAGGCCTTCACTTAGCTTTACCAGGACAAGAGCTGATTGGTACAAATACGTCTTCTAGGGGTGGGATTAAGTATACTAACTAATGTGTTTTGTTCATTGAAATTCATACATGGATCTCCAATCCAACAAAAAATAGAATTTGTTGTGTTCTTGAAGAGACATTGGATAGATGTCATTTTGCCCATGGCAAATTGTACACAAAAAAATGGAAAATAAGTAGTTTGTATACGTAAAAACATATACTGCTATTAGACAGTCCCAGGAAAAATGCATATTTTCAGAACATAGGAAAACTAAGCTCGCTTAGATTAAAACATAATTTTACGGGTTTACTCTGTTTTAGATAAAAACGAACATAATCAGCTTTTTGTCTGATGGGTAATTCTTTGGTGCTCAAAGTGGTACTTGAGTAGTAAACTCCAGATTTGGAGCCTTGATCCTACAAAAGGAATTTTGTTGTAAAATTGTTGTGCATTAAGAATTCCAAAGAGCATTGTCTTCAGCAGGCTTCAGCACAAGGAAAGTTGTATTTGTTAGCCAAGTAGAAAGCTTCTGCATCATTTGGAAAGACAATAGCAAAACTTGCAGGATGAGTCTGCACCTCTTGGTCAGAAATCAGAGCAAAGAAAGCAATCTGTTCCTGCAGAAATTCTTATTTCTACATATTAATCTATTTTAAAAGAACTTATTTTCCATGCATTTAGTGTCTTGTGCTTATCTATAGTAATTCAGTGTGGCTAAGAAAAAAACCCTAGTCTATGTTAATCTTTCACTTAGCTTGTCAAAAATGTAGTGAAATTTATTATTAAGAATATTTGTTATACATATGCTTTTTTTTTAATATTACTGTTTTTTTTTCTTTTTTCCTTTGAACAGGCAACCAAGCCATTGTTTGCAAAAAGAAATTGGGGTTTGGAAATGAATATTCTCCATCTAGGTCTCTCCAGTTCCCTTTGCCTGGTGTTTCCCCTTCAGCAAATACAGTGACTGCATCCATGCACCAGTGCCTTCCAGGAGTGAGTGGAACTTGCTGTGACAGCGTCCTGGACTTCTACCAGTCTGCAGATGAGGAATGCTCCTGGAGCACTGTAACACTTGGAGACCTCTATCCAGGGATGGTGGAGTCACTAATGAGGCTCATGAAGAAACGTTTTCAGAGCGAAGTGTTCGAGTGCATTGCTCGCCACTATAGACGCAGAAGATGGCGTTCTAGGAAAGCCAAGCTCAATGTCACTGTAGAGAAAAGAAGAGAATTCAGACCACTTATGTTGAAGCCAGCCCAGACTGATCCCTGCAGCACCAGTGGTAGTCATGAAGGTGGTCAGAAGCTGCATTTTAGAAATCATGCAAATGCTTGTGATAACAAGGGCACCTTTGATAATTTAAAGGGCCTGATACGTTACTCTCACAGTGATGCCAATGAAATGGAAGTGGATTGCTCTGATTCAAATTTAGAATGTGATTCAGCAGCTGTTAAAGGCCAGAGTGTCTCTGAACGGACTGTTCTTCCTAGTGGTATGGCTAGAATAGGAGAAACATTTCTAGTTGAAGATCCTTTACAGACTCCTCCCTCATTGAAGAATTCAAAGTGCAAAGAAAGTGGAAATTGGACTTATAAATGTTCTTCAGATTATCCTTCTGTAACACCTACTGTCAGTTCAGGGTCAGCAACACTTCTTCTGGTAAAAGAGAACAAAACTCACACAAGTGACTTTCCTTCTGGTGATTCTTCAGCTTGGTGCTCATCAGTTTGCAGCTTCAGTACCAATGGTAATGCTTTTGTACCAGACAGAAACAGCTCTCTTAGAAGAGTATTTAATACATTTCTCAGAAATCCTGAAATGAAAACTTCTGAGCGAGGGGCTTCTCTGCAGCGCAGCCACTCGTTTTCCTTTTTACCTGTGAATCAGAGCCCTTCAAAGACTCAGAAATACGAAGATGCCTTTGAAGAACTCTACCACAAACTATGTTCCAAAGAAATTCAAAAGCCCTTGGTGCCTTCAAGCTCACAGAAACTTGAGGAGAAAATGAGATTAATGAAGAATAACTTAAGTGATCCTATGAGGTCCAGAGCGCAGTTTGACAGAGCATTTGAGAAGATTTATCAGAAATTGTCTGCTGATAGTGTTCCAAAACTCCCTGGGCTTCAGAGAGCTTCAAACCTGATGAAGCTTCAAGCGATACAGATGTCTGAAACTGTAAACGCTCTTGTTAACTCACCTGTTCGAGCTTTATCTGCAATTCCCAGAGTTAAAAGACCAGCAATTATTCACAATGATTCCTTCTCTTCACCTGTAAAACGCCTGAAAAATATACCTGAGCGTTACTTTCCTCCAGCAGTGTGGCATCATAGTTCTCACGGGAGAAACACTCATCTCCCTAAGGGTGATAGCTCTCTCTCAAGCACATGCAGTGGCAATAACTCCAGCTTCCACAACACCCACAACTGGCAGAGTCAGGTATTGGAGGACCTTGCTGGGGAGGGGGGAAAAAATAACTGTAGCATCTTTTGTTGACATTTGGAGAAAGGCTTAAAAATACAATATTTGTGTTGGAAGGTCTTTAGAACTAGTCAGAACACTATTCTGGTCCTTTTTTGTTCTGTTTGTAGTGTGTTTTTTGTTCTGCAAACCAGTTTAACTGCAAGTTGCATCAAGTCTCTTATATTCTCAAATCATGTGTAAGGAAATTGTCACCATGTTTAGTCATCTTGAAGGAGGTTTAAAAACGTTCAACAGAAGCTTCCATCTCATTTTAATGCTGTGCCATATATAATAAATAAATAAATAAAATGAAATAAATAAATAAATAATAAATAAATAAAATGAAAAAGACAGTAGTCCTGTTAAGGCATTGTAATAGTTAGGCTTGTTTAAGTTTTACATCAGGTCCTTAGTTCCAAATTTTCAGTTACTTCTTTCAGCAGAGGCTATGAAGTAATGCCTGAGGTTTTTCCACTGATCTGATCTGCTGATGCTTTATTTGTAGGACTCTGGATTTCGCCCTTCTCTGGATAGCACCTTTCTTGTTAGCCCTCGTGCTCCTCTGCAAGGTTAGTTCCAGAGGCTTTCTGAATTACTCCTCTAGCAGTCACAGGCAGTTATTTAAAGGATAAATCTATAGGTCTCCTCTGCAGACTCCCATCAAGGTAACAGTTCTTCTTCTTTAGTAGTTATTGGATGTGTTCAAATATCTTTAGCATGTAATGAATCTAAGTAGGAAGTGATTTCCTGAATCATGTTGACTGCTGTTAAGCTCTTCTGTTCATTAAGTGAGAATTTTCCTACTACAGGCTGGCTTGCTAGTGTTTATCTGCTACTTTGTTCTCTTTTTTTATTTTTTTTTCTGCTACATTTATTGTTGCATTTACTTTCTATATACATAAACATCCAGTCAGAAATTATACTTCACCAGAGAAGAAGACAATTTATATCAAGAATTTCTTTTCTGACATTCTATATAATTGTGAACTACCTGTGTCTTTTTCTGATGGTAATAAATCACAAATAACTTTATGGAAAGGAAGCTTTATACTTGAATATATACAGTGCTTTTGAATTGTATTGAAATTGTATTTAGCATTAGAAGATTTTTGCAAGAGATTTTGTTGATTGAAGTAAGATCATTATCAGCATTGTTTTGTTAGGCTAATATTTTAACAACTTACCTTGGTGTTCATGCCAGCCCTCAAGGTACGTGCCTGTTTCATCCTGTTTTTCATCAGCAGAGCCCGGAATTGCAGAGATCCACCCTGACAGGCCTGCCACGCAGCAGGATTGCATCCTCCTGGGAAGTGCACAGAGGTGCCACCAAAGGTAAGCGCCTCTGCAGCTTCTAGAAAGGAAATCTCAAAAAAAGTTTGCTCTTGTTCTAGGAGAAAGCTGTTACTTGTAGCTTTCCAGAAGCTAAGCTGTTGCTTAGTCCAATATCATACATACTAGTATGATGAAAATCAGCTTGGGTCCTTTGGAGTTGCTTTGATTGGCTTTGCTGAATAGCCACCTGAGTACTTACTAGAGATGTTTTTCCTTTTGGCTTTGGTTTGGGCAGATAAAAACGGTTCTGTAGTTATTAGCTTGAACTGACAAGTCATTCTGGATTCTTAAGATCTGGAGAGAGCAGTATATTGCTATTTAAAATGGCTTTCAAAAAGCCATGTCCTGTCCAGGTAGACATATTTGCCTGTGTTGTACGAGCAGTGAATCTCTTGGGAATAGACCTTAGATGCTCTGTTTCTCTTTTACTACTGTCAACAGAATATTTACATTTTGAGAGAACACTCCTTCCTGTCCCTGGACCATGTCCTTCTACATCTGTTTTCCTTAATATGCTTAATTGGACTTCTCAAGCTCTAGATCCCTTGGATTCTGAGTTAATTTTATAGGCATAGAATTAGATGATCTTCAAAGTTCTCTAAACACCCTCCCTCTATTTCTTGAAACATCTGTGATAGAGAAAACAGATTTGGCACCCCAACATGCGCTGCCTTCTTGCCCTCCAAAGCCAAGAAGTGCTTTCACTATGTTCAAATAATCCTTCCAGCTGGTATCTGATTTTTGACAATGGCCAGATTAAAATTTCAAAGGGGGGATTTCACTGTGTTTTGAAAGTGTCTGCATAGACATCTTCGATTAGTAGCTGCTGCGTTATTTGAAGAAAAAAGTGTCAATTGAAGCAAAGATGAAATTAAAACTGATAGGCATTTATATTTCAAGTTCAAAATGATTATTATTAAAAATTAAGGTTATTTTTGATATTGGAAATTAGTATTGGAATACTACTTTCCAATAATATTGGAAAGAAAATGAGTACATGAAGCTGTTTCTGTGATCCTGAGTGTGCTCACTTTGCCCTTGGCTACATGAATTTTTATTCAGCTCTTGAATTTACAGTTTCTCATCATTTTTTTTTCTAACTACATGCAGAATCCTCCCTAGGAGGTTACTGAATTGTTTTGAAGAACAAAAAGGGCTTCCTCTCCTTAATGCCTGCAAATAGATAAGTTTGGAGGAGAGCAGGTAATTGGGATTTCAGTGTGTACTTTCCTGCCAAGCCATCTGGAATTTAATCTGTTCCTTAATTGGACAAATGCATGTGTCTTAATTTGTAACATAAACGGACTATGTACTGGCAAGATTAGGCCTCAGTTTTCATATATTTGCACTTTTGTGCCTGTAAAAAGACATCCCAGGAGTGGGGCTCTCTAGTGACTTCTGCACCCTCAGAAGTTTTATGCCTAACTGAGGCAGCAAAATGCTCTGTGCTGTAATGAATGATGAGGCAGGGAAGAAAATTCCCACCTTGTTGTCTGGAACTTCACAGTGTTCATCTAGAAGCTGATTATGAGAGATTTCAGGATTTTAGCAAATAAATTACTCTGTTTCTTTGTGCAAGTGCTGTCTTATGACTTACTGTTGGATCTAATTTTTATCTAATACAAGCTACCTTGGTTTCAAACAGATCCAAAAACATACTGCCAATCTTTCAATAACAGCAGAGAAATAACTGCATTCTCATTGCTGCACCATCTCTCTTATAGCTATTTGTGAATACATTCAGTGATGGCATCTCAACACTGTTAGTAGATATTTGCATTAACAGAACTTAGATGAATACAACAGCATTACTGAGACATTAACATGACATCAGGTAAAAAGCATTTCCCTTCAGGTGAGGGCATGCAGGCAAGGAAGCCTGCACATCAGGGTATGCAGATATCTTGCTTTGCCAATTTGTATCAGTTGCATTCTGCTTACTGTCAACTAATCGATAAGCAAGAACTGTGTTCTTGTTTAATTTACCATAATTTTATGGTCTAAACAATTCTTTTATTTAGGGTGTCGAGAAAACTAAGCTATGCTGAAGACCGAAATCCTAGCATTTCCTTGGAGGACCTCGAATCCAAACTCACCAAGGAGCATACATGGACTGCTACAGAGAAAAAGCTGTTTTATAACTTTTAAAAATCATTTATAAATTGTAATTTAGATGTTTTAATTAAGATTCTTAACAAACAGATGTATAAATGTAAAATTAGTCCTGATTTATACTTCCCTATAATATAAAAGAAGCTCTAGGAGCTCCCTTCTGAAAGGCACTTCTTACCCATCTGGTTTCATCAGGTATTTACAAGGAATCAGACTTCTTTTTTATGGCAAGTTGGATTTCTGTATTTAATAGTGTTTATAATAAAAGATTGTCATTTGTGCTGTTTTTTAATGTTCTGATAAGCTTTGATATTTACGGTAACATTAATAGGGTATTAACAAGCTCTGTTATTGCCTAAATTCCTACCTGTACTTGTATTATACATGGGACATTACTAAATGCCATCAGGATAGGGGAAACATCTGGAAGGGCTTGGGTGATTTAAATACAGTATTTTATACTATGTCTTGTAACATGCCTCATGTATAATTTTAATGTTTTATTGAACAACTGACTTTTGTGAGCTACTTGGAAAATAAAGATTTGTACATTAAAGGATTTGATATTTTTTTCTTTTATGTTTTCACAATGTGCTACCTCACACAATCTACAGAATCACAGAATGATTGAGATTGGACAGACCTCTTGAGGACGTTGAGTCCAACCCTGTTACTCAAGCAGATTTGCCCAGAGCACATTGTCCAGGAAGCTGTCCAGAGAGCTTTGGAATATCTCCAAGCATAAAGACTCCACAACTTCTCAGGGCAACCTTTTCCAGTGCTCACACATCTGTATCAAGGAATTATATAACTGCACTCTTTTCTAAACTTAATTTAAAGGTACACTGGAGTTGTTTTTTAGACACGTTTGACTCGAGGTAACATTTCTACATAGCAGCACAATGAAGACTTAGCCAACTGGGAAACTAGATTCATTTAAACAACATGGCAGTAATTCAGTTTATTAAGGTAACTTGGAATCTGAAGAAGTAGTTTTGTCAAACCTTGAGGTGCAGGAAGATGAGCTTATCTGCCTGGCACTCTTTTCATGGTAGCAGGAATGAGGAACTCCATTTTTGGAGTTTGACTCTTCAATGTCTACTTCTTTGTCCATAGTTTGCCTAGAATGGTGTACCAAATAGTCTGCTAGTGTTTCTAATAACATTGGATAGAAACTGCTGCATATGCAATTGTTGGAGCTGTCATAACTGCTGGACTGTGCTGATGTCAGCCCAGTGAGAATTTAATGGAATTTCATTCTGTTTTTCAATCTCTGCCTCTTCCATTCCAAATAATCTTTGCTTCTGCCGCCATATTTCTCTAATATTCTCTACTATGCCTTCCTTCACTGTTCTATTGAGTATTTGAATGAATGTTAAGCTGGCTTTTAATAAAATGAGCTTCATGATGCTATAGTAATTTTTTGTTTTTTGGGGGGGGAGGGAGGGAAAGGGAGAAGGGGTGGCATGGAATTCTCTAAAAAACTTTTACCTGAACAGCATAAATCTATACTTGACATTCCCTTTTTGTTTTCTTTTTGTAAATACTTCTGAATCCTTATTTGTACATTAAGAATTTACACAATGCATAAAATGCCCTGCAAGTTTTCCTGTAATGTCTTGAGAAGGAAGCAAGACGTACTTTATTAAAACATGTACTTTCTTCGAATACCTCAGCCATTTGAAAGCCATCACCCCAAAAGTCTCCAAAATGTCTTCAGTTACTTATGTAAGCAAAAGGAGGGTAAAAGAACTTAGAAAGGGTTGATGGTCTAGGTAAGTTAAACCAGAAGTAGAAAATCTAATGAGAACAGACATCAAATTTAGAAGAGAAGTATTGAAGGAGATTACTAATGGAAAGTACTACACCCCCCAGCAAAATAAATTACAAGGAAAAGCAGCTGCAAAAATTGGTGAAAATAAGTAGCTGATCTAAACAATGAAGACTAAGGACGTAGAAGGAACTAAATGTACCTAAACCTCACAAAGTGTGTTTGCTATGTGTGCAGTCAACGAGTGAAGTGGCTGCTTTATTTCTCTTAAGCTAATGATCAGGCAGAAATGAAAGGTTGAATGTAGGTAACTCATTGAAGTTCTTTCTGAAGTTATGTCTCTTAAAAAGTTTTAAAAGAGTGTAACCAACTGTAAACATTGTAGGAAACAGGGAATAGCTGTTCTCGAGCAAAACTACACAAATATTTATGAAAATTATGAAAACATGCTCTGAAGAAACTAACAAATAGACTCTGGGGCCTGTGTTTATTTGCTTGAGAGCTTGTTCAAGGAAGCTATTATCTCCAATCCCAGAGGGTGTGAATATTGCATGTGGTGGTTTTATCAACTAAATCAAAATATTTAATATAAATATTTTATATATCACTACTGCTGGTCAAACAGTTTTGAGTGCTGAGGCATGAATCTTGAGAAGAGCCTGTTGACATGGATTTTACTTTGTCTTTTGTTTGTTTCCAGTAGGAAATTATGCTATAAATAATTCCTTCCAATTTGCTGAGATTAGGATACTTATGCTGATATCTCAGTGCTGAACTTTGGATTCTTCCCCACTTCCTCACCCAAAATCTCAGTTTGATGCAGTGCTCCATTTAATGTTCTTCTATCAATTCTCCTGAACTACTTTTTCCTGTTCCACTAATCATCTAAGGCTAGGGCAACATGATCGTATTAATTCCTCATTGCTCAAGTTCTCATTGCTCCTGAGGCAATGGTAGCCAAACGTACTGACTTCACTCGAAAGCACAAACTAGCTCATGCCAGGCAGTGCCACGAAGCAGCCGGGCTGTGGGGTTGACCCTGCTTCTTGGCCTAGTGTAGAAGTTACATCATGTTCAAGAGGACTGCTAGTTCTGCAGGCCCTGCAGTGCCCCTGTGGGCTCCGTATGTGCCCTTGAGCTCCATGGCCATGTGCTCTGCATGGATTTCTGAGCGCCTCGGTATGTTCTGAGAAAACGAAACTGTGACAGCTGGAGGCGTGCGTGCTACATCAACAGTCGTGCTGTTTGCTGCTGCTGGCTGCTGCATAACGATTCTCTGAGCGTGTTGCATAAAAATGATTCCTCTCTATCTTAGCTTACTCAGAGATGGAGTTAAAGTCTAAAGATGAATATGAACACTGAGTTATTTATGGAAGTGAAAAGTTCTTTCTGATTTCTTAAAGTATTTGTTAAAAGTGATGATGTAAAAGCCAGTAGGCATTTAAATATCAATTATAATATATGATATATCTGATATTGATATTGGAATGAAAAATCCAACCTAGGAATTTTATTTTTACAGATTATTTGCCAAAATCTTTGTAGAGTATTGCATTATATTAGGAGAAAAAGATGTTAAATGGGTTCTCATATTGCTTACAAAAGAGAACCATTGGTGAATAAGGATACTGTTATATTTTGCTAGACGTACAGGTACTAATTTAAACAAGTTGTTGAATTATTCTCTGATTAGCTTTAGATATATAGTCATATTACTGTAGACCACTCACTATGGGAAAGCACTCAATAGTAAATAGCAGAACAATGTTTGATTGAAAAAAACCTAAATCCTTAACTATGCAGATGTGAAACCCCATTTGTTTCCAAAGTGTATTGCTAAAACAATATTGACAAAAAATAGGTAGAAGAACAGTGTAACTGCTAGAGCTCTACAAACAACTAAGTGGGTATTCTGGAAATGATTCAAGTGGGAATTGCACATGGTCCTTTGAAAGATAGGATTGTATTTTATTGGTATTTATTCCAGTGTATGTGTGTGGATGTATAGCTGTATTATATATCTTATATATACAAATACAAGTAACAAAAATGGAATAAATATTAGGCCAACACTTTTCTGGAATTAAATGCTGAGATACAAGCACTTAAACTCCATTCCAAAACATCTTTGAAAGTGCAAGTCTTTCAACGTGGTAGTCTTGATCTGTAGTTACTTCCTGCATAGTCCATAGATATACTTGGAAGACCACTTGAGGACTTAACCATTTTACACCATTTGCCAGGATATTTTTCATTGTCCCTCCAAAAGGAACAAGCAGATCTCACTTCAAACGTTCTCCTTGGTAGCATGAATCAAGCCCATTAATCTGATGGGATCATCATGAACAGCTTCTGCCTTTGCTGGGTTTTCAGCAGCCAGCTGCTCACTATTAAGATAAATGGAAGGCATGATAGTGGGTTTAGATGGTCCTTCTTGATCTTCTTCTGAAGACTCTTTCTTTCTCCTCGGTTTTCTGCGTTTTCCCTTGATGCTGTGATCAAGGGAGGCATAGCACATCTGATTGGCAGGCTCCACCTAGAAGGAAATCCACTTTGTATTTAATATTCAATAGTAAACCTTACCTTAAAATTATGTCTAAGGCTTTGTGTATGTCTCTATTATAGGACTGACTTTTAACTAACTTGGTTGCAAACGAACTCATAAAAAGCACAAACGATTAAACTGCAACTGCTGAGAAACCAAAATGGATCCTAATGGTAAGTGACTCAGTTCTTGTGGCCTGTATTTTTTCCACTACTTTATTTATTAGAATCCAGACACTAGCAACAACGTTTTCTTTGTCTGTATGAAAAGCAAAGTTCTTGTGTGTTTATATAATTTATTTTCCAATATAAAATCTATGTTATGTGTTTGTTTCCTTTGCTTCTTTTTATGCATTTTTTCAAGCAAAATTGAGAAAATCTTTTGATATGGGAACTTACAGGGATGATTGCATCTCTGGGAGCTTTATGGAAATAAATGTCTCGGTAAAGGATATTTGTGTCTCCTGGAAGTGTCTTGGGGGAAGACAGAGACTAGAGTCATTCCTTAAATGCTTGGAAACCAACACAAGTATTGATACTATGAATGCTTCACTTCCAGGAAAAATGTGAGTTGAATCTTGCATGTTTATAGGCATCAAAGTAATTCAGGAACAATATGGAGATCAGTAGGAGATGAGGCTTCTTCCATTTGTTAAGGCATACAGATTTTGTGTTGGTCAAGAGAGATTAGGTCAAATGCATGGCTGTCTTGTGACTCAACCTGTATTTTTACTTGACTGTTGACCAGAAGGAGGAAAACTAATTCCTCCCATAAGCCAAAGTTGTAACTGCAGCCTTAATTTAGCTTATTTTGCATGCTTGTGACTGAGTTTTATCATGACATGTGGATGGAAACAGGCTACCTCTAGCGCTCCTCCCTAATAACAACTGACAGAACAAAGGGCTGAATCTGTACCTAAATTCACTGATGAATTGAGGCATGGTAATTTTTGTGATGAGCAGCGTGAAGATTTTGATAATGTGTCATCGTATCTGAGACAACCCAACATGCTCTAATTCAGAAATCCAAAAGCAAGTTAAGAAATAAAGATACCTGTTCATTAACTGGCCTTTGAGGCTGGGACTTCATTTGCTCGTAACAACATTCCTCTGGAATTGATCAAAATTTAAGAAAGGTTAAAAAAAACTTATTTAAAAAAGCCCTTTGAGGATTTAACAATCAACCAGCTCCTCCATCTTATGGAACTAATCCCTTCCCCACTCCTCACCAAGTTTCTTTTGCTGGAAGTTTGGTTTTATTTTGGTTTGAACCCTTAGATATTCCTCTGTATTTATATTAGGCAAGTCACATGTATGTGATCTGTAGCCAACATTCATTTCCTATACTTATAGATGGGAATTTTCTCATATTTCTGCAAATGGATGAAATTTTAGGTATCTAAATTAATGTCTTACAATACAGGGTCATGTCATATTTGGCATATTTGTTACTGTAGACCTTTTAAGTGTGAGGCTATGCAGCGTTCAATGATGGTTTGAGTTACAGGAGTTGGTGATTAAACTTTATTTCTGACTCTGGCTTTAAGGTGTTTTTTTTTTTGTGAATTTAATTCAAATTATTTTTTCATGCTATATTTCATTTTAGACATCAGTAGAAGAGATTACTATTTGTTTGTGGTTTAGGTAGCATCAGTGCACTCAAGTGTTTGCATAGCTGAATTTAGGCACTCGGTATGTGAAAACTGATCTTCAATTTACTTCACCCCAAATTAAACCAACAGACTAATAGAGAGGAAAAAAATAAAGACATATCCACATTGCCTACTACTTGTTTTAACACTGTAAAGGCTCTGAGACATATGTTTCAATATATCTAGCTCTAAGTGCAGTTATACCATGTTGCTACCATTAATGTGGTGCCTTCCTGCCAAGCACTCTTACTTGAGCTCAGCAGCGCAGCGGACAGCTCCGCCTGCCCAGTGTTCGGCCTCCGCGGACTGTGTTTGCTCCCATCACTGCCACGCATGTTTCCAACAAGAGCTGGATCTGTGAACAGCCATAGCAGAACGAGTAAGCGTGTTTTTCTGCCAACTTCCATGTGGACAGTGACTTCAGAGGGTTGTTTTGCCTTAGACTGCTTTAATGTGCATACATCTAGCCATTATGTGAACAAAAACAGCTCTACATGGAGAAAAGCTCTTGGTTTTGAGATACTTGGCTGAACAGAAATATTTGGATTGTAAAAAGTCAAACTCACTGTGTGAATTTGTCATATGAATAGTAATGCAGTTCTATTTTGAAGTAGGGATTAATACTTGAAATTAAAAAGCGGTTGATTCTTACATTTTCAATTTAAGAAACACAAAAATTATTGATCGTTCTGCTTTTATTTGTGCTTTTATTCTGTCTACCAAATAGTTACTCTCCTTAAGTGAAGCTTACCTAAAATATCTTGATTGAGATTGCCATAAACGGAGTCATCTCCTGTGTAAAAGTAATCATAGCTAGAATGGAAATAGAGAATTATTTATAATTGACATAATAAGCTTAATTTAAAACCTCACTATTATACTGTAAATGTTTTTTTTACAAATATATAGCAATAGCATACTGTACATGTCACCTAAAAGACAGGACAAAAATTATAGGGGGGGGAAAATAATAGCTTTACAGAGCAGAAGAAAGAGTATAGTCCATAGTCTCAAGAGAGACTTGCTCTCTAATGAAGGCTTGAACTCGTATTTCCTGTATCTTAATTAACATAAAGCTAATACCAAGATTACTACAAAGCTATTGTTTGATAAAAGTCTAGAAATAGTAACAATCACTTAACTTCAGTGAAATAAATAAATGAAAACAGAACTGAATAGGGTTAGCGTGTCCAGTGTCTTACTCTATCTGGCAGGCATATCATATAATCCATTTTGAGAACTGCTTGAAACCTCTAATCCTGATAGCCAGTTTTACTCTGATATGGAGCTTTCTATTGTCACCAAAAAACTTATGCAGACAACTCATTCGGACAAGATGTCCATTTCCTCAGGAGCTGGAGTCCTTGGGGGGGGCTCTCAGAGAGCAGGGGGAGTAGGGAGAAGGAGAGAATTTTTGTTTTGTTTTCACAAGGGCCTTTTACATTTGAGGTGGGATGAGATTCATTCCATCTCTGTCTTTTAAAGCAGTTATTTTCATGTGGAATAAGAGAAGCAGACTAGTAACATATCGCTAGTAACATAACAGCTGTGAGCAACATAAATGGACTGTTTTATTGCTTTTGAATGGAATGGGAAAAGACGAAATACGAAGTGTAAATACATATGAATTACTACGCAAGTGTATAGTATCATACTGTAATTCTATAATTTATCATAGTGTTCTGAGAGCTCCATTTAATTATTAGAGGGTCATTGAGATTGAGTGAGAATAAATACTAGTTTAGCTCAATATCTTTCACTTAAGCATACAAAATGTATCGTATTAGCATTACGTTATTTGATTGTTGGTAAAATGAATGTGCTGCCAAGGTAATATTTTTCCTGATTTCTTCACAAAACATTTATTCATAACCATCCCACTCTCTGATATTTCAAGGCAGGTTTCATGAGATCACTGAAATTTCCTCCATATCGCTCTCCAAAGCCATCTATCATTGCTTATTGCTTATTTTACCCCTATTGAAAAGAAACATTTTTTTTTATACAGCCTACCTTGGACTGCAATCTTCATAGTCTTTATACATTTTATCTGGAAAATGTGTGAAAAAATAAAGTTAAAAGAAAGAGAAAGAGATATATTACAGTCGAACATTTCAGACTATTGTCTTAAATGCTGCTGATGGCACTATAGAAAGTAAAATCGAAATCCCTGGGTTCTCAGCACCTTCAGTTGTCCCCCTTCTCTACTCATATCCTTTTAATTTAAGCCTACTCTAAAAAGTATGGATCCAGCCATGCTTGTAAAGTTTATGTTACAGCAGTCCTTTTTCCAGGCCCCATTTTGTTCCATACTGCATGTAACCAATAACCAAGATAGTCATTTCCCCCACAAAATGTATTTTAACACATAGGTCTGATTCCTTATTCTTCCTCTTTCTTCTACTTCATCTTTTTCTCTGGCTGGTGCATCTTATGTTTATAATGTAAGATGAAGGGTTTTTTAACTAGATTTTTTTTTTTTGGCTTATATCTCTGAAGGAGAGGTTCTGGGATCCATAGATGAAGAAATTGAAGCAGAGGCCCAATGGCTTCAAACAGATTGGTTGTCCCTAGAGCTTGGTTAGTAACTCACAGTGCCTGACTTTCTGTTCTGTGCTCTAGGAAGACAGTTTGCCACAAGCAAGATCTGACATCATGCATGCAGCAAAATCAGCCAGTCTGATGGCAACCTTGTTTAAAGTTCATGTTGTAAATAATTGATTTTTCTGGATAGAAGTATCTGTCCAGTAATACTAAAAGACAAAACAAAAAAATAACATCAGTACCACAACTCTCAAGAGGCTATTTTTGTATCCTGTAATTACACCAATTTCCTTATTTTTAATAAATTCAATTTATGAGCATAGACTTTATATTAATTTCTTAAGTTCTGTAAATTCTGTATGGATATAGATACATTTAAAGAAGTCAAATCTACCACTGTGTGCCTGTCCACTCTTAGGCATAAGGCTCAGGTACTAATTCTCCTGTGTGAAGGAGTTTTTTCCTGCATAGCAGTGGAGAGGGTGGTACAACTCTCTGCCTATATACTTGTATGAATAAGGAAGGTTGTACGGACTTAATCCATCCTGTTCTTCTCCCCACCTCCCCCCCCACTTCCCCACCCCCCAAGAAAAGTTAATTTTAACTAGAAATAGTATATAATTGTGGTCATCATGTAACTTAAATTAAGGAAATTATTTCCTTATAGTTGGTGACACATTGGTTTAACAGCTATGTTAGGATTCCACAATGAAAAGCCCATGGAACAATTTTTTTTTTTCAAAATTGATTGAATGCAGAATGTGTATAAAATCTGAAATTCAAATATTCAGGAATTAGGGAGGAGAAATTTTTGTGAAGTAGCTTTCGTATTAGCACAGTTACTTAAAATCATTTTTTAAATTCGAACATGGAAGTGAAATTACTTCCATGAAAAGTACATTTGAAGAAAAACGGAATAATACACTTTTAATACATAGTTTTTAAAAAGTATCTAATGCTAAATTAAAGCACACTTTCTGCATGTTCTGTTGGCTAGTCATTAGAAAATGGATTTTGATATTTTGATATAAAATTAAAGGTTGCTTTAATTTTGGAAAGAATCAAGTAGTTGGCTTTATGTTTCTCTAGAGGTACTCTCAAACACTCGAGCTCCATTCCTTACAAGAGGGCTATCACTTACCTTCTCGTTTCTTTTTCATATATTGTGAAATATTCAATATTAGTGAAACGATCAGAGCCAAACTCAGAAAGGCCAAAATTCCCCAGACAGAAAAATGGCAATCCATTTCTGCACCTGCAAGAAAATCCTTTTTCAGTAGTATTTTTTTTCTTAGATACTGTACTGAATTCTTTGTGTTTGGTTGATTTCTGCTTTCTCCAATTCAAATTGCTATTTTGTTTATTATGCAACAGGCATAGCTATACAAGCTGAATAATTAATATAAAAAAAATCAAAAAGATGCAAGATTATAAACAGCATTGCGGATAAACTGCTAATGGTGCTAGCTTTACAATAGCTAAAGTTTGGGCTACTGCTTTGCCTGTAGGATACCGTAAAAATAAGGCTTTTTCTGATGAGAGAGAGTCATTTTAATGAATAGCTTTGAAACTGTCTTTGTAGCTATCTTGAACTTATTACTTGCAGTACCTTACCGCCTGGATCATGAAGTGTTTTAGAATCAGGATCTGAAGATGACCTCTCTTCAGTCATAAAAAAGAAAAATATATTGCTGGAATTTTATATGAATAATAAGTTTTAGCTCTCTTGTCACAGATTTCAAATCATGGTTTGTGTTTTTTCTTTCATTTCTTACTAGAAACTTTACATAACATAGGAAGACATAGCGGCCAAAGAGCCGTAGCTAGGAACCAGTGAAGGTAGCTGTGAAGGCTGGTCCGTAGCTGGGACCAGCTAGGTCCCAGACTGAGCAAGATCTCAGCCTTTCCTAAAGAACCACTTGGGAAAGAGAGGGTGAACGTAAATGAACCAAGCCTCTCTTTGTACCAAACCTGCTTCTTTCTTGAAGCTCTGTTAGAAACACAGGAGCGAACCTCTCCAAAACAATTTATTTTGTCATTTAATTAATCCTTCAATTGATCTGGCTCATGCCAATTTTCTGTCACAAACCTTGCTAAAGACAGTAAATTATTTGGGACAGTCTGATGGCCAAGATGATCAATGCAGAGGACCTGAGAAAAGCTCCCTCAACAGAGTAGATGCTGAGCTGAATACAATGAATTTGACTTCATTTTTCCCAGAAGCATATTTCATCTTCTCCTTCATCTAGAGTGAATCAAATCTGATCCAAAA
>JAUBOD010000290.1:2439965-2453974 GCA_032353885.1 Nothura maculosa | reverse complement strand
AAGGGCAAGTGCAGGGTCCTGCACTTGGGGAGGAATAACCCTGGACACCAGTACAGATTGGGGGTTGACCTGCTGGACACTGTGTCCAGTTCTGGGCTTCCCAGGACAAGAGGGATGTGGAGCTGCTGGAGAGAGTCCAGCGCAGGGCTACCAGGGGCCTGGAACATCTGCCCTATAAGCAAAGGTTGAGGGAGCTGGGCCTGTTCAGCCTGGAGAAGAGAAGGCCGAGGGGGGACCTGATCAGTGGTGAATCAAACAGAGAACAATTCTGCGGAAGATTTTATTGTCTAGCAGTGAACTTCCAAGGAAGGGCTTTAGCACTCTTGCTGCATGAGTGTCATCTCGGGGACCACGAAGGGATTTGCAAGCCTGGATTCTGTACAACACATTGAATGCGATGAGGCAGTTTAGAGGATTTAGATAATAGTTAAGAAGATAAATGCCAAAGGTATAAGCCAAGGCCACTGATGGCTCGTGATAGCCAGCCCTTCTTAGAAGCATAGTGAATAATCTAATTTTGTGGTGCCTGACCTGCAGTTAAGCCCATTTAAACTTTTGTTTTCTAGACAGTATGATTCATCTCTTCAGATCTTAATTCGATCCTCTTCTTCTGTCCCCTATTTCAGCTCTGTAAGTGAGGCTGAAGCCTAGATTTAAGTTTCCAGCACAAATTAAAGGCTAGCTGTAATCATATTGTGTGGACAGCTTACAGCACTAGCTAAGTAGTTTTCTTGATATTGAAAACAGCATGTGGCTGGCGATATGTCCTGGCAAATTACTTTCTTTCTAAGGGTCTTGTTGGCATGGTCCCTATGGGAACAGGCTCCAGCTTAATACTTCTGCATAAATTTAGGGATCTTGTGCCTGTCTTTCTCCTGATGTAGTGATTTATTTCAGTGAAGAGAGTGAGAAATCAGCCCTCATTTGATGATCAGGTAAGGCAGCTGTGGAGGTACTACCCAGGAGCTGCACCTAGGGAGCTTCCCGATAAGTATGTAAGCTAGTTGTTGTAGGAGGTGTCAGGAACATCTGTACAGGGAAGGGTTACCATGGTAATTCTAGGCTACAAAAGGGACCCAATTCAAAAATCCTTCAATATGGAGGGTGGTGAGAATGTGCTTTCCTCTTGAGGGACCATGCATGACAAAGAAGTAAACTGGTTTGAGGTAAACAGATTTAAAGAGAGAACATTAAAGGCGTGCAGTTCAGGAGGACTGGTAATAGGATGCCTGCCTTTTAAGTGGGCTGTCAGTGTAGCAACCCTAGACTGCTGTACAGGTTAACTTAAAAATCTTTCCACATATGAAGGAGAGTCTGACAAAACTCCCAATTCATGGTAAAATAAAAATTAAGGAGACCATGAAGAACTGCCTTTCTTGCTGTCAAAGCTGTATCACACTACAGAATGTCTATGTCAGACACACTGGTCTTTGGCACAATAGTCAAAGGACTCAGAAACAGGCATTGCAGTGTGACATTCAAATGCCGATGCAGAAGACAACAGTATGGAATAAGTCGAGCAGCTCCACCTAGTCTAGATAGATGTGTCAATCCTTGACAGCTTCTGCTAATGCTGAGTAATGTGCAACTGATAGGAATGATAGGAGCTGGTTTGTGGTGCTGGACAGTAGCAAGGCATTCTTGTATCATGAAGGGAAAGAAAAAAAACTGATCTGTGGTGTTCCAGTAAGTATTCTATGTTAATGGATTTTCCTGGAGGATCTATCAAATTGATCCATAATTGCTGAGTATTTCTGTCATTTTTTTTCTGATTAATTCTATGAGCAGTAATATGTATGTATATTATGTATATAGCTGTATGTTATGTATATAGCTATATTATATATACAGCTGTTATGCCGTATATATATATATAGATATATATATACAGCATAAAATTTGAAATCAAATAGAAAAGGTAGGCTGGTCTCCACAGTCTAACAGTTTTCTCCTAAGAATCCTCTCACTGATGTATAAATAGGCGTTTTCATTTCTTGTGGTTATTGGATATGTTCTACAACAGTTAAATAATGTTAAAAAACATTGAATATTTTCAGCAGGTCTGAAGGGCCACGTGAAATGATTTCATTCTCTTCTGTTTCTTCATTTAAAAAAGCAGCTGTAACTTAGAAATACATATATTTTCCAATCTAAAAAAAGTTGTTCTAGACCACCAGACCCAGAAAATTCATTGTTATCTCTCTCTATTTTTTTTTATTTTTTTAATATTCTGGACCAAAATAAGTGATTTCCATTTTCATCAGGACTAAGAAGAGCTTTTGGCAGCTGCCTTGCCTCAGAGCTTCTGGAGTCTCTTGTTGGTCACAACATGAGAAAGGAATTGCTGAGGAAATTAAGCAACATATGTCCATACGCGAAAAGCCATTGCTCAGATTTAATTGAATAGGATTACAAGTCCTGAATGGCCTTCATTAGCATAAAGCTATTTTCCTGATACTGTTAGGATTAGGAATTTCTCCAAGGAATGTGCAGACTGCATTCATCCAAGCAAAGCAACAACACTTCTCACTTCAGGCAAAGCCTCCAATTTACATAAGTAGTCTTGACTCACGATGCAGGTTTTATAAATCACTTTGTCAATCTAAAAGGTGCCCGCTATTCAGATTATGAAGCCCTAGCGAGTGGAGATCCATTACTCAGAATGTAGGGGCCATAATAACATCAGTACTGCTGACATAAACCTGATGTATTATGTAATAATGTTTCAAGTAGAACATGGCGTTCCATTTATCAGGAGCGTCTGGAGCTGGGTTTTGTACATGTTATGAATGAATCCTGGATGCTTCAGTCACATCACAGGTATAAAATGGTATAATAAAGAGGCTGAGAGAGCTGGATTCAGGCTGTAATTGCTCTTTGAGCCACACACTCCCAAGGATTAGGGGAGGAGGCTGGATGTGAATCCCTGCTTTAGAATATGCTCAGCGTCTTCCTACACAGCAAATTAAGCTGTTTGCAGTGGGAGCTGCCAGAATAAACACGGAGAGAAAGGTTTCTTACCTAACTATCAGCTTGCGTGATTCAGTTCATTTGAGCAGCTTTGACATTTCACTAGCTGTTGCTCTTGGCTGCTGAATTTCCCTACTTGTGGATCACAATTACATCTGGGAGGATGAGAAGTGAAATTCTAGCAGAATGCACCTTGGTAGGGAACGGGAAGTGGATGGAAAGGATGAAAGAGCTAGGATGCAGGAAAGTCTAAGGGGGATACATTTCATGCTACGATGCAAATAGTCAGCAATATTAAAAATTCTGAAAGCAATATTGCTTGATGCTTCATTTTCCCTTGCAGTAATCCTGGTGGGCATGAACAGATGCTGTGAATTAGTAAGCAAAGAGTTAAGACTCCTGTGTCAGGGCTCTTGGCAAGTATCTGCAGCAGGGGAACAGCTGCTTCCTGATAGCATTGCCTTGTGCCACCCATGAGTAGTTAAGCATGATAGTAAGAGACTCCTGTGTAAAGTAACTCAAGCCTATTTAGTGACTAGCTGGTGCTGGAGCCTGGCTGCCTTCCTGAGCAAACAAGCTCTGCCCAATGTCTGAAAGTAGCAAAAATAAAATTTGGGTCCTCAGTGCCTCCTGTGAAGCACACCTATTCTTGCCCCCCATATCCCCTTGAATATTCCTCTCTCTACTCTTTCTTCCTTTCCAAGTATACTCAAGGGATATATGGTGCTCAGGGAAGGTACAAAGGTTTTAAGGATATCCATTATAACTGTTTCTAAAGAGAGAACTAATTTTACTTTTAGCAAGAATTTAGAGGAGCATATGGCTTCGTTGGAAGCTCTCCTCACATTGGAATCCAAGATTACAGTTAATACTGTGCATTTTAGATTTAGGCTTTCGACTCCCACAAAGCTGCTCCTGGAAGCATTTCTCTCCCATCTCTTTCATTGAGAACCCACTTGCTGCTTTTCAAGGTGCTTTTAAGACATAGGAGATGAAAAAAGAAAGGGAGAAACTGTTCCCTTATTAATTGGTACGAATGAAATGAGTCTTTAAAATGCTACGAAGACGTTTAATCTCCCAAAGTACTATAGGAATAGTGGATCTCACCTGTAGCCCCCTAATCCTATTAGATAACTCCAGGACCAAGCAGCTGGCACAATAGAAATGCTTTTGATTTGCTTGAAAGTATTAGCAAAGAAATTTAAAAGAGATATAAAGCACAGGAAGCATAGCAAGAAAACAGAAGATCTCTGGTCTTATTTATAAGGGCTGATGCTCAAATATTTGCAGTTTAGCTTGCAAAGTTTCTACCAAACTCATTAAAAACGCTTTTGATTTTTTGATCAGGGTGTCATCTTGCATGAAAGTGCTTTCAGAATTTCTGCTTTATTTCTGTGCTCTGATGGTGTTTCTTTCCTACCTAAATAAAGAAGATTGTATCTATGGCTTCTGGAATTTGATCCTTTGAATGCCTCTCTCTGCTTTGCAATGCATCCTAATGAATTTAAATGCAATTCATTGGGAGAAGTGAGGAGCTGGTAAGGTGTGCCATTTCCTGGGAACCCTGCTTGAAGCATATTTTTCTGATGAATATTTTGAGCAGTTACTAATTTCCAAGATTTTATTGGTAGTTCATAAATATACATTTATGATAGTTTATAAATAAATACAAATATATATGTATACACAAAAAGAGAAAGATGGAAGGATAAATATATCTATAGCCCTGTTGCTTCTGCACTTAGGAAGCTGAAAGCATTTGCCAAGCTCTCATTGCTGCCCCCTAATTCACAGGGGAAGCTGAGGGTGGGGATTTGCACTCAAGGATGCAGTGGCAGTGCAGGGGTAGAGTTTGAGTTCCAGTCTCTTCTCTGTCTAGCGGAATTGTTCCCATCATCTCCTTCTCCAGCTGAATAATGGGGCTAGTAGCTCCCTTCTCCAGGAAGCGTGTTGAGGGCATACGAACAGTTGTTGGCTCTTGCCCACTACTGCAGTAACGGGTTCCTTATTGGACTACTTGTTTCCTGTACTTTGTCTTTCTCTCGTTGAACTCCAAAAACTAGTTCGGAATAATCCTATACCATGGAATTATTAATGTTCCTTTAAGATGAAAATGATTTTTTTCCAGATATCTAACCCCCAAACCAGTGACCTAAACTGATAAATCACACTTGTTACTAACACTCTTTCAAGAAAAGAAGCTGAATGACCTTTTGAAAAATCAAATACGACTGAAGATTTCTGACTTTTTTATTTCCACCTATGATAATGAAAACTTTATTAAAAATTTTATTAATACTTTTCAATCTGAGCTGGGACCTTGTTTTTTTCCTTCACATAAGGAGAAAATACAGTGCAAACAGAATCTTCTTGTCAACAGCTGCTTTGTTCCTCAGCACATTTGTGAATTTAAGGCAAACACCAGTGAAGGTACTAACGTAGTGAAGGCTGTGACAAGCTGCAGTCACAACGATGACGACCAACTGATGTCTCATGTCCTACAAGAAACTTATGATGTGTCGTCTCTTCCTAAATAGAAAGTAGTACAACTTTAAAACTGTGTTCCAGTTAATCTTCTTGCAAGTTTATCTGGCGTATTCACTACAAAGAATGAAAAATGATTTTAAGGTTGGTTATGTGTACCCTTGGCCTGATATAAAAGCAGCTCTGCAGAATGCACCCAATTCTGTTTGCTCCTTTAATGTTTATGGACAAAGCAAGCACTGCCTTTTATGCTAGAGGTATTGAAGAAGCAGGTAGAGAATAGATGAGGTATTTAATATGCAGGTAATTTATGAAAATTGGCGTGAAGATTTAACATTTAAAACTAAACTCTTGCTTTTGTAATCAAGATGGTTTTTTTTTTCCTAAAAGGAAATCCAGATTTATTTATCACTTCTTTTTTAATCAGTACACTTTTCCAAGAGTTGAGCATAATCATTAATGTTAATCTGAAAGTTTGTGGAATAACAAATGCAAACATTTATCTTCAATTTAATCACAGATATCACGCTTCCATTTTTAATTGATTTTCATTTACAAGGTTCTGCAGATGACTTCAATGGCTTTTGATTTATTTTTCCATTAATTGCTATTGGTTTGCATGCTACCATATGATGTCTGCAAAGTACTTTGTAGTGGGTGACAGTGGAGGAGTGGTGCAGAAGGTTCTAATTTGATTTCTTTTTCTGAAAAACAAGCTGGTGAAACGGAATCAAGCATTCAGCATAAATTAAAGCTTGAACATGTCAAATTTGGAAGGTAGTTTCTGACTGTAATTTTAGCTGTTATAATAGAACTGAATTAATGTCCTAGAAATATTGTACTCAGTATATGAAGTGTATAAAAGTTATTTTGCCATCAGGTAATGGCTTCAGATGCCACTTTATTTTCCTAGAAGGTGAGAAAGAATCTACATCCTATTGATGGTCTGTAAGTCATTTAGTTTGACTATTTGGGTGTGTGGCGCTCTCCCTTGCATGGCATTAGTCTTATATAAAATAAAGATGCTCTGAACTACAGAACAGGAAATAAGAAATGGGAAAGGCCAGCTGCTCAAAACTGAAACAAGTACAATATTGCAAAAATCCCTAAACTATTAATGTTTTCGGAAACAGCTGCAGTTTCTCCAAGCAGAATCATAATCCCCAAAGAGTGCACCTTGAAGCAGGCACTCTTATCCACAAATCAATTTTGATAAACAAAGTTTGAGCCTGTAAAAGGTTGTTTTGAAAATATAGTGTTTTAAGAATGTGGGCTAAGATAAAGGTTTTCTGTAAGCTTGTGGGATGAGGGATGAGGGGAGCTGGTTGTTTGTGGCTTTAGATGCCATGAGCAGACCCTTTGCTTAGCACAATCTGATCTGTCACCTCTAAGCAAACCATATAGGCTGTAACTAAAGATGGTTGTAATTGCTTTTTCTTCTCTCCTTTCTTCCCTTCTTACAGTTCAGCCACAAGAAGTACTGAGAGTTGAAAAGCATCCTATGCCATAGTTATGGGGACTCATCTGCTGCTTACTGAAGGAGTCTCATGGGCCTAGAGACAGACTGTTCAATGGGAATGGGATTGCTCCAGCTGGAGGTACATGGCACAAGCCTGGATGCATCAGGGTCCTACTCTGAGCCTATGAGCCTTAAATTTCCTTTTCTTAGGGCCACTTACCATTTCTGTCCCAACTAGATTGGAAAAGTATAAAGCGGCGTGGACATTTTCCTGCCTATTATGGCATTCGGTTCTGCTACAGTGAATATCAGAAAAAGAAAGGGATATTTATTTTTGAAACAATAGCTAAATTAACTATATTGCTAAATTAGGTCTATTTAACTCAGTCACATTTGTATATTGAAACCATCATAGATGCTCTTAAGAAACAAATAGTATAATTTGATTTGTTAGGTAAAGGATCTCTGACTGTAAAAAAAAATCAAGTTATAAAACAATATCTGGCTACATGTCAAAACAACTTTATTTCTGGAATTCTTGTTCTAAAATGTAAAATCCCCAAACTCAAGTTTCTTATGCATGCCCTTCTAACTCTACAGGGGTATTCACATACTTCAAGCTAAGAATGCACTTAAGTGCTCTGCTAAATCAGATTCAGAGCAGCCATCACTGTCAAGATGCTGCTGTTTACTCCGAATCCTGTAGCATACTGTGCAAGTGAGACTACCAAGGCCAGCTTCACCAGTCAGAAACAGCCAAGGCTTCTGTTGTCTACCTCCAAGTAAGCACAGGTCAGCTCAAAAGTGTTCTTCCCAGACCATATGCACCTACTTAACGCACTGCGAAATATTTATGTATAAAACAGCACCATGAAATTAGTTAGCTAATTCCGTTTTGAATGTTACTAGAATTAAGGTTTATCTCAAAGGAGACATTTCTAACTAGTGTGAGGAAAGGGGACATATATTCTAAATAAATGCATACTGATCAGATTCAGATCAGAGAGGTTTCAGACCTGTTGTTCCCTCATGTCTTGAGAACTGCATTCATGGACCACTTTATCTAAATGCATATTGCACCACCAGCCCTCTCCACCTAAATCTTGGTAATTGTTTGCATGTCACTACCAATCACTGCAGTTCTCGTAAATGGATAGTTTGCTCTGGAACTTTACAAATGCATTTGAATCAGTGACGTTTGTTTCTATAGTTTTTGTTATTTTTGACTTGCAAATGATAGGCAGCAAATAATTTCCTCAATTCTAAAATCAGAAAGGTGAAGCAGTTTCAGACAAACCATTTAACAAGTTTTTTTTTTGTTTTTTTTTTAATTAACTTCTATACTAGGCTTCTTCTCCAAAATATTGTTTACCTTTGCTATTATTTTGGCCTAGTGACAAATTTAAAAGTATTTTAAACCAGTCTATTATTTTTAAATTTTAAATATTACTACAACATTGAACAGAAGCATTCATTTGGCCTAATGACTCCTATTAATAAGTAAACTAACTTCTGACATTAGAATCCTGAAAATTCCCTTCTTTCACTGAAGAAAATGTGTGAATATTCTTAGAGGAGAATAACACCTAAGATACGTTTGCCCACTAACAGATATTAATATAAAAAAGTAGCAAAACTAATATTTTGGTCTTGATTAGAATCAACAAGGTAATGATCAATTAAAAGTTCAGGTAGTGCTAGCAGTGCTATTAGAAATAAAAATAAAATAAAATAAGATTAAAATAAAATATCAGGACCCTACCTTCATATAAGACATCTAAGCTCTTCCAGCAAAAATGTAAAGCAATCCAACTTGACATGAAATGCATTGCTTTAGCATAACTGCCAATGTAGGCAAGTGCACCTCTCAGGTAAACATGAACTAGAACTTAGTAGATTTCCTTAACTCTGTCTGTAACACAATAAGTAAACACGCTTCACAACCAATTCAGGGCTTCTCAGTGAAAAAAAAAACATTGCTAACCATAGGGGAAATGTAAAGCCTTGCTGTTCTTAGGGAGGCTGTTGGGGGAGGGAAGGCACAGGAGAACAGTAATGAACAACAGTAGAGAAACAAGATAAGCCCATAGATGTAATTAGTCTGTAGGTAAATAAATTTAAACCAGCCTACTGCCTTAGGGAGATCATGTTTCATTTAGACATTGAATGAGCTGGCTGCATTTGCAAATCCATCTTCCAAGCTGGCAAAATTTATTCCTGCATGTGGTTGAACTCCCTCATGCCCTTGAGGCAATGAAAACTTCTCATCAAAGTTTGTGTTTTTAAAACATTTAAACTGGGGTAATAATCAGTGAGCTGTGTCTGTTGCTTCCTGGTATAAGGAAATATATGTATGATATGAAAGTTAAGGTTTTAGTCATGTGCAAACCTCTTCAATTCAATCATGATTCAATAAACAATTGAGGGATATTAACTCTTGGCAATTAGGGATAGTAACTCTTGGCAAGCAAATTTTGCACCATGAACAATGTGCAGAGGTGGCTGTTGAAGGCTGTGAATAGCAAAGTGACTCTATACTTCAGTAGTCCAACTCTGAGCTGACTTCAAACTTATAATAACTCTCAGAGAGATTCTTTGATGATTTAATCCTCCACGCTTTGTCAATAATTGTAAAACTTGTTATTAGAGTAGGTCGTCAGCTAAGGAATAAAAAGAGTCCACTCAGCCCTACTTTACCGAGAATATTTGAGAATTTGGCTTGTCTGTGCTGCAATGAGCACAAACACTGGTGTACAGACTGCCTCATTGCTCTCTGTGTGCCCAGGAAGAAAGGTGTAGACTGATAGTGTTAAACTTGTCAGGGAATTTCTTCCATTCTAAAGAGCTACACACTACCAAGGTCTTCTGTCAACTGGTGTTTAAGTTTCATACACAATAGGTCTATTTCCGATGATATGGAAACCTGCTAGATTATGACCTATGTGCTGCTAAATCTAATGAAACAAAAGCAAAAATATGGAAAAAATCCAAGCCATCTACCTATTTATCCACCCATATCTCTTTAGTACATGCTACCATTTCAGTTTGCATTACTCTAATATCACTAAGCAAGGGTGAGAAGTGGAAAGATGCTGAGAGCCCTTAACATATTGTACAGATTGTTTCTTGCTGTATTGACCTCCTTTACTCTCTCTGAGCTGCACTTTTCTGTAGTTAATATTTTGAAACGTGTCAGCTTTGTATCCCAAGCATGTCAGAGAAATTTCCATGACATAACTGCCTGCTTTCAAACCACTGGTTTGTGCATACAGTGTAGAGCAAGGTGGCCCTCATCTCACACCTGTAAGGACTGAATCTAACAAGATTAAGGCTGACTGAAACCCACTTAGCTTTGTGGTTTGTTGTTTACTACTTAAAGCTCTTCCTTTGTCTCAAAGCGCACAGTGGTATTCTACACTGTGAGTATTCATGACTAAAACTTGGAGTTCTTTTCACCTTGGTTATGTACCCAGTGTTATGGAAGGCAATGCAACCCCAAATACACAGAAGACACTTAAAAGTTTGGGTAGGTGTAGGGATGCCAAAGGCACAGCTGATAGGGGACAGATGTAACCACTGACCAAACTCGCCTTAAAATGTGAGCAGTGCTTAGCCTGATATGACCCCAAACAGTTCTAGCTCCTTGCAGATCCTGGTCAATTCTATGCTTACAAAGCAAACTGAACACCAAGTAATTTGCTCCAAGTGTTTTAAGAATAACTGCTCAGAATTTTGGCCACTGTCCTCAGTCTGATGCATAAGTTCATATTTCTCTAAGAAATACCATGACTGCTTTAAACAGATTCCTTTTGGTTCTTTACAAAACGGAGTTTGACCTGACATTGGAGGCAGACTGTCTCTCTGCAGAGAATGAAGCTGAGCTCTTGTTCCCTGAATAATCTATATCAGTACAACCTCCTAGATCCCCAATACCCATTTTAAAAGGAGCAGTTGATCTTTGTTGAGACCACAATTAAAAACAAATATTGCTATAGAGTTTCCAAAAATTGTATTCTACAGTAAGTATTCTCCAGAAATACAGCTTCAGAATTAAGTACTGTAAGATGTATGCAATTGACTACCATATAGCTGACATTTAATTGTAGCTATTTATGTTAGGTGTAATACTATTAAAGAAGTTAATTGTAAAATAGTAATTAGCTTGTTACTGAAGAATATTAACAGGAACAAATGCCTTGAATTCTTTTTCCCTTCATTTAAACAGTTCTGAACCTTATATTTATCCCCTAGATCCCTTCCTGACTTGCAGTGCAATAAAAGGAAAATTGATTCTTTCTTCCCACTTAGTAGTGATTAAAATGACTGAATTTCTGTACTGGCAGAAATCTAATGCCTAAATGATAGGTTGTTAAATTTCTCAGTCAAAAAAACTTTTCTTCTTTTAATGTATATAATTGAAGTTAATATTTCTTCTGGAAGTGATTGAAATAACAAACCACAAAGCAAGCAGTATCTGGCTAATGTTCCAGCTTTGTTCTGCATAGCATAGTATGAGCAGAAGAGACTTCTTCTGACAGTTATCCTCTAAGAGTAGAATATGTTTGGGCACATGAGATTTCCCTGTTTCTGGAAATCTCAAAAGCCTTGAAGTAAAAGCCAGGAACGGAGAAAAGCCCTTTCAAGAAGAAAACAATCAGGTACTTGGGAGAGTTAGTTGAGACTGCTGACACTGTTAGGAGAAGGAGACCAGGATGGAGAACAGTTGCATTGAACTAGGCAAAGAGAAAGAAAACCCTTGTATGCAAAAGTCATACATAGACCAGTGAAAGAAGCCCGTTAAATTCAAACCCTATCGCAGATTGTACAAAAGTTGTTAGTCTCTCTACTTTTCCCAAAGCAGCCTCCCTTCCCAGAGCAGCAGGCTGCAAAGTGCAAAGTTCAGGGTAGGAAAGATACAGCTTTTATTTTGGGATCATTTCTGTCTTGCCCCTACCACCCAGCACATTAAGACATTGTGTCTTCTAGATGTAAGAGGGAAGAGAGTAAGATAGAAATACAAGAAAATCTTTCTTCCCTCATCACTCAAAGAGAAAGAAGTCATCTGATCTAAGGGATTGCTGCTTGCTCAGGAAATTCATTACTTAGATCTGACATAAATCCTGTTAATTAAACCTCTGTCATGCCGAAATGGGCTGTCATATAGTCCCTGTGAAAGGTGAAAGGATTATTGCTAAATCCTACAGAGGAGTTGCACTTGGAATACAACTGTTGCATCTGCCAGCCCTAGCCAGTCATCAGGAAGCAGGCCTGACTCTTCTAAATAGTCAGGAGCACGCATAAGCAGAGCAACAAGCAAGCGTCATACTGAACTTTGGTAAGCCACGTATGATCTGGATGTGCACCCCAGACCAAACTTCACCTTAGTGCTAGAGGGCAAAGGATTTGGCACCGAGAGACATACTTCTTGTAGCACCAGGCTGAAAGGTAGGAAAGGAAACATCAGGCAGCACAAAAAGAAATAAGGGGATAGGCTTTTTCACAACAACTTTGACTTGTAGCAGAGGACAGAGTTACAGTTCTTGAAAACGGGACTTGCATAAGTACCATCTGATCCCTTTTTGTGTCCTGTAAATGTGAGAAACAGTTCATGCTAGTAGCTCATTTTTTTTTCAAATGAATAAGTGCTAAAAGCAGTGTCAAAGAGGGAAAGCAAACAAAAGCAAGCAGTATTTCACAAATACTTGCAAAAAGAAACAGAAAAATATTTCTGTTTCAATAAGGCTGAAGCAGCTTCTAAACGAGAGATAATAAAAAATATTAGTGATTCCACAGTGCTTATTCAAATAAATAGTAAATTTGTTCTGCTGTGGCACTTCTTGCAGATAAACAGGGCAAAACATGGAGAGAAAAAGAACCACGAGCAATAAGTAAGACTCTCGGGGCATGGTAAATAGGCTGGTGTCCAAGAAACTGTTGCCTTTCCATAACTAGCCTGCCAGCTAGCCCCGTCGCATTGTAAGCAAAGAAATGAAAAATGAATTTCAAGTAAAGAACAGGAGAGAGCCCTGGGGAAAGCTCCAAGTGAAAATGCTGAAAGCTTGTAATGAGTCCTTTGATTTTTTTACAGGTTTCATAAAGCTGCAGCAAAGCCTGGAGTAGAAAAATTGTCCTGACAAAATAGAATAAAATGTAAGTTCTCCATAGAAAAGAATAAAAATATCTGAAATAACTTATAGCAAATGCTATGCCGTGACAAATCTCAGTAACTTGAATCTGAGTTATCAGGGAAAAAATGGGAAATATTCAGAACCAACACTCAGAACACCTGGCATGGGACTACTTAATTAGATGGCACACGTTCCGAACACAGAGCTGTACAATACCTCCATCCTGCAATGTCTGATTAGAAGACATACGTGTAGGAACGTAAAAAACATACATTAAGAAAAAAGTTCTTTAGCCCTTTAGCCTGAGGGCTATTGCACACCAGTCCTGGGCACACAGACAAGCAATGCTGCTTGCTACTGCTGGGTTGAGATTGCCTTGGTATGCTTCCTTAAAGAAAAGGAGGGGGAGAAAAAAGGAAAAAAAAAACTTTTGGTCAGTACAAGATGAAAACTGTAGCATAACTTTTCCTGAGATGCAAGTTGCTATTAAATCTGCCAACCCCGCTCTGGATTTTGTATCTTACTTTCATTTATTTCCTCAGAAATTCCTTAGGAAAAATACAGCTTAATCAAAACTAAGGTCTCTAGGCTGGAGATGTTATACTCTCATCTATTTTCTATTTAAATGAATTATGCTTATATCAGTATCCAACTATGTAACAAGAGAATGTTTTTCAAGTAATTGCTTAGTACCACTGAAGCAAAGGGTGTTTTGTTTTGCTTTGTTTTGTTTTTGTCTTAACAAAATGGGAGAATATTCCAATGCAAATCTGGAACCATTTGTGAAATGGAATTAGCAGCATGAAAAGGTCATAAACTGATAATTGATTTTGCAGTGAAACAGAACAACCGTTAAGACATTGCTGTTTTCAGAGCAAAGATTTGATATAGCTCAAGTAACAAGTCTTGAAGCAAAATAATCTTTAGATACCCTTGAACTGAAACAAAATGTTTTATGTTGATTTTTT
>JAUBOD010000290.1:2365072-2377477 GCA_032353885.1 Nothura maculosa | reverse complement strand
TGTAATACAAATCCCATCAAGAAAATCAGGAATTCCTGGGTTTTGTATTGATCAAGGCTAAAGCACTGCTCACTATCAACTTCAGAAGGACATAATAAAATTGGTGAAAGGGCTGCTGTAATTGTAACCAAGCATTTACTTTTGCAGCACTTCATGAATTCTGAAAAGAGTAACTTGAACTATTTCCATGAATTATTAGAGCCTTTACTCCCCACCACCTTTCTTTGCTGTTGTGAGTAATGTTTTAGAGAGTTTAATGTTTAAAGCAGAAGAGAGAAAATCCTTGTAACTGAGGGCAATTAAAATGGCAGGATGTGAAGGCTTTGTTAGCAAAAGCATGCCCAGCAAACCTGAAAACACCTCCTTAGCTATTCTCTGACCTGAGAGGCAGGTTGGGACACCTGAAGTTTTTGGAGATGGCCAAGTTTTCCTTGGGGGAATAAGGCAGCATCAGCTTCTGGAAAGAGAAGGGTGAGAAGGAGCCTGATGTAAGACCCGCACCCTCCCTTGCCCAACATGTCTCTGGATCCAGAAAGCTGCAACTGTTGATTTAATTAGGCTCAATCCTGCCGCTTTTGGCCTTGCCTTTTCTTCTAGGGCTGTGCGCCAGTCTGCGATGGGTTTATCAGCAGCAGTAACCTTCTCTCAAAGAGCTGTCAGTCTCGCTGCCAGAAGCCGAGCTCGCCCATTAAAACCCTGACCCTATTAAAGCGTCCTTAAGATACCGTAATGATCAGATGTCAGCAGGGGAGAGGGATGAGCGACGGCTCTGAAATGTTTATCCTCCTGGCCCGGGTGCCCACTGGAGCAGCTCCGTGCCGGCCAGGGGATACCGGAGCACGGGATGAGGGCTCCGGTGCCCGCTCCTCCGTGGTGGCACGCGCTAATTCTCCACACTCGCTGGTGATTTCAGGCACTTCAAAGCGGGAGGAGGTATTCGGTTTCAGGCGTCTGCATACTGATGGCAAGAGATCATGGGGCTCCGTGGTTTTAAAGGCACTTTAGAAATTTTGAGAGGCCGAGGAATTGTTTCCTCAGGCGCGTTTGCACAGAAGCAGATGCTCTGCATGCAGAGCATCAAATCTGCATACTGTGGTGTTGCAGCTGGTCAAGAATGAAGTGATGGATGTGGTTTAAAATGACTGTTCCGGAAGGAGCGTGAGCAGAGATCCCTGATACCTCTTCAGGTTGTGGGCATCTGTGTTGATAACCAAGCATGAGAGTTGGAGCTGGGGAAGCACAAGGGCTTGCAAAATCTAGAAATATTCTAATTCTAGTAACAGAAGTTTAGTCCACTGAAACGTGCTCTAAATGTACTGTATAGCGCCAGCTTTCTCATCCTTTTCAGATGCATTTTCTAAAGTTTCTAAAGCTCCTTTTCTCCTCCCAATTTCTCTTCAGGACACCAACCACACGAAGAATTCTTCCCCTGAAATTATTCCCCTCTCAATGACTTTTTTCAGAACTTCCAAGATCACCCTGACTGTTTCATTTTAACTCTTTCCCATTTGTCGTTAAATGGAGAGTGCAGCAGCAGTAAAGAGCAGTGCCTAGACAAACATAGGGTAAATGGTAAGTTTGCAACTTTAAGCTTCAGTCAGTTAAACGCGTGGAGCTCAGAGTTGCTCTTTCTGTTTCTTTGGAGCAGTCCAGAAGGATCATGACTCAGAAGACATTTTCTCCAAACTTCGATTTCTTGAAATAGTATCCTCCTTATCTAATGGATCTTGTTTTTCAGGTGCACAAGGATATTATGAGTTTTATTAAGAACATTCTTAAAGGCCAAATTTTGTCAAAACTGTCAGTTGATCTTTTTTTATTGAGGGGGATAGAAAAGTAAAAAAAAAAAAGCGAGGTGTTGGAAATGGGTTTTTAGAGATCCAACATGTCAGCTTTCCTAAATAAGACTGTAATATTGACACTATCTGTGTCTGGAACAGATAAATGTTATTGCATTCTTTTCCAATATGTAATGTTATTAAAAATAGGTTAGTCACAAGGGCTTTTCTTATCAAAGTTCCTCGTTTCCCCAGAAACAGTGACCAGCATTAACCTTGCTAAAAGTAGCCCCTGTGAGAGACAAATGTCTTTGGTTGTCACTGTTGCAAATTTAATCTAGAGGGAAATGTGGCCTATGTCCTTGTTCATATTAAAACAAAACAGAAAGACAGGAATAACAGATGTACAGAGCCGATTCATGTCAGGCTTGCAAGGAAAATTAATTGATCGTGTTTGACCCAGTGTTGTCTGTGTCACTTTTCAAATGACATAAACATGGAAAGTGCATTGGCATCAGCTGCTAAAGCAGTTGTTTGCAGCCCCAGAAAGGCAAACGAAGGCATGAGGGAGAGATTGTAGTCTTCATGCAAGGCTGACAAGCCAAATATTTCCAGGAGAGGAAATGTGTAAATGCTAACGGAGAATTTGCTAGAGATGCTTCCTTCTGAGCAAAGGAGGTAGTGATGGTAATACTGTGTCTAAAAGTAAAACTGTTGGCAGGTCGTGTGTTATATCCCTGTGGTGTGAAATAATCACATTCTTAATGTTCAGCTCCAGATTAACAGCATCTGTAAATTCCAATGATGTGATCCATCTTGTTCTGAAACACACGATTGGGAGCTGCAACCTGAGCTCTACAGAGTTGTTCATTATTCACTGAATTACCCTATCACTATCTCCCTTTTGCCTGTAGACAGATAGAAACAAGAAAGGAGAGGGATCATGTACCACCAAAGCAACCCAAGAGGCCCCAGCAAAATCAATGCAGACCAGGGAACCAAGAGGTAGGAGCAGATAAGGAAAGCACTGCCACTGCAGTATTTTTGTATTTGGTTCAGCCTACTGGCAGCCTCCAGGGGGGTAGTTCAGCTCTGTGGTGGTTTTTGTTGATGGTCTCGGGCCATGTTCTTGTCCTTAAACCCCAACCCCAGTGCACTGAAGCTCTCACTTCTGACTTGAGCGAAGGATTCTCCTCTTGGCTTCAATCTACCTAGAGGTGAGCGTGTCCACAGTGAAGGGGTACTGCTTCTCCGTCTCCTGGTAGCATTCCCTGCAGACTGAAAACACAGTGTTAGTGGAGCACTCAGAACCTCCATCTTGCCGCATCAACCTCCCGATTTTAAGCAACACTTCTCTAACCCCCTTTCTTGCAAACCTCCTTTGTCCGTGCAACCTGTCACTGTCCAGTCATCAGCACAACAGCTTTAAAAATAGCAGATTGAGCAGGCAAACATTCTTATTCTTGTCTGGTTACAAACCAAACCACTTGCTCCTGTGGTTATCTAAGAATTTGATGAAGCTGTGGGTGAGCGCCCTTCATTCCCTTCATTGGAATTGTATTTTCTACAACCCTAATACATTGTCTTCATTTTTGGACAGCTAACATTATCCACAATATTTAGTTTCCCCTATGTTTGCATATTCAGTTCCTACTGGAAGCAAAGGAAGCTATATATTCACCTACACTGGTAAAACCAAAACCGTCTGGCTGTATCAGTAGTCTTGCTATTTATGGGCTGAAATGAAATGAGACCTGAGCTACTTTAGAGCATTTCTGTTAGAGGAAAAATGAGTTTATGATGAGAAAGTGAGACATTGCTCAAGCTCACTCTTAAAAATGAGTTTCCTGAAGCAAAGCTCTTGCTAAAATTGATGCCTACTTTATTCATTATCTGTAGTTTACTTTTTGGGCAGTATTGATGTATTATTACATTATTACATTTTCTATAGTTTCTTTTTTTTTTTTCTTTTTTTCTTTTTTTTGTTCCCTAACCTGAGAAATGCCTTTGTAGTCCAAACATGTCTATGGCCTCAGTTTCGATTGTCCAGACCCAAGCAAGGCGGCTTCAAGGTGCTGGACTCTAACTTAGGCAAAAGAGCCAGGACAAAAGTTTGAGAGTAGTGTTTGACTTGCATAACCCAATTCCCTTGCAAATCACTTTCCTGTTATGCAAGATGCTTTGATTTTTCTTTTTGGGGACAATTGAATCTAGATAGTACATTTTTTTCCCCATTCTTCCTCCCTCCCTTCCAAAGCCCCCTTCGGCCCCTAAGTGAGTTCTCGGGCACAAAGAAGTGCTCGTTGCTGTGAAAACACAGCTTGGAAGCAAAAGTTTCTTCCATGAAGTCATGGAGCAAGAATGGGGCGGCGAGGGAAGCGCGAGGAGCCCGCCGCTCCCGCCGGCATTCCTGCCCTCCCCCTCCGCCGGGGCCTGCCACACATGTTCCCCGCGCCGGCCTTGTCCCCTCCTCGGGGACCAGTGACAAATATAGACACAAAAGGAAGCTGCTGCTGCTGCTGCCTTTAAAAAGTTATCACCAGTGACCTTGAGATAGGTGTATATAAAGGCTGGGCTGGGCAGAGCCCTGACGCTTTCCGCGTGCTCTCCAGGGTGAGTACCAACAGCTCTACTTCCCTGCGCGCGCCACCAGCTCGTCTCTAACCCTAGCTCCTACGTCACTAACAGCTCGAGGTTTCTGTGGCAATTTCATTAAATGTACGCCCCAGTCAGCCCTGGGATGCAGCTTGATTGCTAGGGTGGCAAATGAGCATTTCTCAGGCAAGAAGCTCATGAAAGCGGCAAGTCCTTTGTGATCATGCAGCTAAGTGGCCATCTGTATTTTCTGTCCTCTCTATCACCTGCAAGAGATGATAGATTTGTCTTTTGGTGGTTTTAGGGGCCACAGTGAGTTCTTCAACCCCATCTGAGCTACCAGACAGTTGAGGTACCTCTCAGAGTTACGAGGTAGCCGCTTTGGGTCATCTAGCTGGTGGGCCAGGTGCACTGTGCCACCTCTTCCACCAGCCATAGCAAAGACAGATGAGGTCCCCGATTTTTGAGTTTGAATGCATCACCAATCTGATGGTGGACATGGGCAATTTTCTGCAACTGTGCAGCTTTTCCTGCAACTATGCAGGATAGTTACTCAGCTCTTACCTGAAGAGGTCTACCAAGGGAGCAGAAACACACAAAGCAGAAACATTTTGTGCATATTCGGTCTTGTGAGAATCTGTCCTGGGTCTTCTAGGTCACTACTGGAGTGATGACTCTTGTATTTTTGCATGTATGTTGTGAAATAACATTTGCATGCTCTGTAACTACTCTTTTTGGATGCACAAACTGAAGTAATGCAGCTCCCTGTGCTGTCAGTGCTAACACAAGCCCCTTGCTACCATGGTACCCTGCCTGAGCCACTGGGGATAGAGATGCTTTCCAAGCTAGCTTTGAGTTGGCTTTCCAGCTGGAGAGTTCTTTAGAAAGAAAGAAGCTAAGGACAGTTCTGGGGAAGAAAGTTATTGATTGATTAGGGTGTTTTTGTTGTTTTCGGTGCTGCAGCAACAAGATAGGAGATCTCCAGCTTGTAGGGCAAACAGCAGGAATTGGAGTGGATGCACAGCATTGACTGCTTTGCTGCCTTTGGGCTTTGCATTCCTCAGGAGGAATGAGCTGGGGAAAAAAGAGAAAAAACATGAAGAGCTTTTGTTTTTATGGATTTGATTAAAAATTGAAAATGAAACTAAATTTAAAAAGACTGCAACATCTGTTTTCATAGGGATCCTGAAAATTTGTCCCCTTGCTCTGGATATGGCACAATAAATAAAATGAGGGAAGAGGTAATATCTGAGGGTCACTTGTGTAGCTTTGGATAGTAGGCAAATGGTGTCTCAGTGTGAAAGGGAAAAAAAAGTCTAAAGTGATTCTGCTAAATTTGGGGAAGGCAGAAACCTTTGGGCTGTGGGACAGCTAAAGCAAATTCCCTGGACAGCTCTGTGTGCAAGAAGACTTCATACAATGGGGTGTGTGCGTATATATATATATATATGTGTGTGTTTGTGTGTATATGTATACACATATGTCCACACACAAACACATATATATACACACACATATGCCCATGTGCTACATATTTTTGTGTTTGTGTATACATATATGTAAATTTATGTATGTATATGTACATAGAAATTTATTTCCATAATCATTGTAGATGGTATGTCATAAGTATATAGCAACCAAATCAATTTCTGGTAAAAAGCCATCAGTTTCACTAGCATTCACTGCTTAATCTGGCCTACTTGTAAAACTCTGCATCTTTAAAAATAGCTATGGCCATGTAAATAAATATAGTCAGGACAGAGCTGTTTAAAGGGTAATTTTTCCTTGACACCACATGGTGTGTTTGAAAAGTTCTCATTATATAAAGCACTGATGCCTTCAGCTGCCTGTCTCCTTTCTAGACAACAAAAATAAGCCTCTCGTGGGCTAACCAATTAGCTCCGCAGCACTCAGTGGTACAAGCCTAGCAACACGGTTTCTCATACGTGACAGCAGCCTGCCACTGCTCTCGTGATGACAGGCTCCCAGGCACTGTGGCCTTGTCTTTTGGGAAGATATATGTGTAGACGTTAAGCTGCTCTAGACAGCCTAGATTGACGTAGGAAGCTCCCAAGCTCTTGCACCAGTGCTGTGGTGGCCACACAGGGATACCTGCACTCGTGAATCTGGAGGTAGCCCTGTTTCTTCATCAGTGCTGCCAGACACAAGCTCAACTAGGCTTTTCCAGACTAATGCTAGGTGGCATGAAGCACACACGTACCACTCTTGAGTTGACTCTTTCTCTAGGATGTCAAGAAAACATCTGCCTGAGCCGATGCGTGAAGGGGTCATATGGTAAAGCCCTAAGGAGCCACAGTGGAGCACCCAAGACAGCAGTGTTACCTCCTTGGGAGCTTTAGAGGGGGCAGGAAAGGCCGCTGCTAAGTGATTTTCAGAATCACAGCTTCAAGTGGTTCCTTTTGCCAACTGTTCTTGAGCACCATTTGTGCCATGAAGAAGAGATTCAATTATCCCATGGAGGTAACTGGGATTCCTGCCAGGGTTTTGAACCACGCAGGATCTGATTGACTTGAACTAAGCTAGGACTAGAAAAGGTTTGACTTGAATATACAGTATAACCTCAAATCTGTGTTAGGTATTTGCATGTAAAATTAGATATCAACCACCTGACATACACTGCTGCTTTTCTGTTGTATGAATCAACTGGATTTGGATTTTATATATAAATACATATATATATATACACACACATATATATTTCCCCTTCCAGGTCCTTTTCTTTCTCCTTGTTGGGTTGTGCTACCTTGAAATCTTGCCAAGATGATGGACATGACGGAATTCGGGGAGGCTGCTCCCTTCCTCCGAAAGAGCGAGAAGGAGCTGATGATGCTCCAGACTGTTGCCTTTGATGGTGAGTTGCCCTATCTCTTATGTTCCCATGGATTAGATATAGCCTGAATAAGGGTTGCATCCATAGCATGACTGTGGGAATGCAGTTAGTCAGGCTGCAAAAGCCTCTGTTGTTACTGGTGGATTGTTTAATCAAGATTTGATTTCTTTAATCCACAAAGCAATAAAAAGGCCTTAGGTAGCAGTAAACAGAAAATAAATCTAGTTGATTTATGTCATCTTGGTTAACTTACTGTTATCATTAGCTAATATTAATTTATATAAGTAATGGAAGTATACAACTGCTATTGATTGAGTAATTAACTCTCTCTATATGTCTCTCTATATTGTATCTGTATGTTTGCTAGACTTGCCCTCCTAGGTTCTAGTTGTCTATAATTTAATTTTCATGAAATGGATCTAGGTGAGCTGTGAGGTGCAATAGTGAGCATAAATACATTAATAAGCACAGTAATAGATTATTCATAATAGCTGCAGTTACAAGCAAAGCACTAAAGTCTAGTGCAACTACTCCAAGCCTCTAAAAAGAAGCATGCATAGCCTAACACATAGTTATTAATATTACTATTCTTCAAGACAAACTTTACCAGCATGTGCAGGCATAAAGTTAAATCTGATAGCTGGCAGGCAAAAAAATGTGGGCTGTGTGCCTCATTCACATAGCAATTTTCTGTGTGACTTTTGGCAAACAGCTTAATTTGGGCTTGGCTCTCAGTCCTCTGTCTGCACACTGTTGATGATTATGTATTTCCCATGGAGGCTGAGGCTTAGGCAGCGTTTGTGAAATATTTTGACACCTTATGCTGCAGGGACCTCAAGATGCCAAGCTGTTATTTCAAAGGAGAGGCAACCTCTGAAGGAGCCATGTACCTTCTGTTTCAGCTCATGGCTCCCATAGTACTGCAGATTTGTTGTGGCCCCGGGGGCTTGGGAAAGCAACCTTGGCAATCTATCTTTAAGTTGGGCATGATGTTGCTGTTTGCCTGAAGGCTGAACTCTCTGCCCCCTTAATTTCACAGGGAAGAAGAAATGTTGGGTTCCTGATGAAAAGAAAGCTTATGTTGAAGCTGAAATTACAGAAAGCAGCGGTGGCAAAGTGACCGTGGAGACGACAGATGGAAAGGTAGGAAAGCCTTTTTGTCCAGCCAGTGACTAATGAGGCCCCAGTGCTAAGCTCCAGAAAATAAGTAACAGTTTAAGTGCTATTACCTGAATCAAAACATTCATGAGACAGGCTATGAATGAAAAGCCCTTATGACATGAAAATGACACATGAAAAACAACCAAGGGAAATAAAAACACAATTGAGTCTGAAAGAGTTGTCAATCACCACACAGCAGTTAGCAGTCTATGAACAGGGTATGCAACCAGCCAGGGCTGTGTTTGATTCTGCAAAGAGCAATGAGAAGAGGGTAAGTAAAATCAGCATGTGTCACAGTAATACAATTATACTCCTTATTTTAATCACCTCATCCTCCCCTCATTTTTCTGTGATAGCAAATGATATTATGTATGTTGGAACTAAAAATATCCCTTTTGTGGCAAAAATACATTCTCCTATGAGGTGCACGCCTCAACAGAGCATCTCAGTTTTCTCCAGTGTTGTCGTTTCTATGTGTCTTTGCAGACCATGACTATAAAAGAAGATGACGTGCAGTCAATGAACCCACCCAAGTTTGACATGATTGAGGACATGGCTATGCTGACCCATCTGAATGAGGCGTCGGTGCTGTACAACCTGAGGAAGCGCTACAGCAACTGGATGATTTATGTAAGCGTCAATGCTCGGTATATTTAGAAACCTGCATTCCAAATGCTGTGATGTTTGACCATGTTATTGTCTCTATATTCAACTTTGGTATGCCACAAAGGTGAGAATCTTGCTCTTCTCCCCCCACTCCAGAAAATACTGCTTTGGTTTGTGTCTGGATACAGACATACAACAGTGAAAGAATAAGATGATATTCTCAAGTTTTTGTTTAGCTCAGAAAGTGGTGTCATTGGATGTATTCTGCAGTCAAAGCTTCTGGAGGTTTAATTTCTTCCACTCACACATAACTAGCCATGTTATTAGCTGTGGAGATTTTCTTGCTAAAAGAAACACTACCGTGGGCTTTGAGTACATAGACAACTCTTTTAATTATGAATGTTTCATTTTCAGTGCGGGTATCTATCTCATTTTGATCTGGACTCTTCTGTTTCAACCTGGCCTAAAAACCTGAAAATTTTACAGATTCCCCAAATCTACAGCTCTGGGGAAACTTGTTCTTCAGAAATGCTCGGCCCTAGCTAATTAATATAGATAGCTCAAAGAATAATTATGAAGATTTTTCTCCAACTGCATTTCTCCAAGAGCTGAAAATGCTCTGCAGCTTTTGGGAATAACACTATGAAGTCATTTTTACCCTTTGAACATCCAACTGAAGTCTCCCCTTAGGGTGCTCACATTAAATTGATACTGGGAGACTGCTTCTCCCAGACTTCACTTCCTAAATGGAGCTCAGATAGGAAAGCTGTAATTCTTCTTTCCTTCAGAATTCTTATTTTTAACAGGAAACAACTCAAATAGGATAACAAAGTGAAAACTCAGACCCAGAAGGAGGTCTGTGTTGCTCCTTTGTCCTGCAGAAGGGACTGTTCTTTGTCTTCTTGTAATCTCAAATGCATTTCACCCTGGAAAAATGACTTAATACTTGTCATCTCAATAACATTTATTTCCCATTAGGAAGCACATAGCAAATCAATGGGTTTAGAAATACATATCAAAGGCATGGTATAAAATCTGATGGCTACTCATTTTTGAAATAGACGATCTTTACTTCTTGCTTAGTTGAGTGATTTTTTTCTTTTCTTTTCTTTCCCCCCCCCCCCCCTCCTCTTTTGGGTCCCTTTCTAGACCTATTCAGGTTTATTTTGTGTGACCATAAATCCCTACAAGTGGCTGCCCGTCTACAAGCCGGAGGTGGTTGCCGCATACAAAGGCAAGAGGCGCTCGGAGGCTCCTCCTCACATCTTCTCCATCGCTGATAACGCATACCATGACATGCTGCGCAGTAAGTAGCACTGTTTACTGTTTACTTTCAAATGTGTTTTCCCTTTATCCAGCCTACATGACAGATATGGGATAGACCTTCATGAGAGCCTTTTCAGGGCCAGCTCTCAGCACCAAATATGGAAATAGTCCACCAGGAATAGGGGCGCAAGAGTCTGCACTAGTGATCTTGTTCTCTTTTCTCACTGTCCCTGTGGTGCTGTTGATAAGCTCCGTGCAGTGCTTATCTGTCAGGTCTGCAGAGCCTAGCTCTAGTGGAAATGGTCTAGCCTCAGAAAGGCTGCAAATATATTCCCAAGTTTACTATCAAGTCTATCCATGTTCTGAAGATCAGAAGTAGCCTACATTCATGAAGAGTCAATGTTGAACCAACCTTTTCAAATATTTCTACAGAAGAGGCATCCTCCTTTGAGACAGCTCGATAACTGGTGAATTAACACAAATGTTTGCCATGGTCTTAACTTAGAAGCAATATATTTGCTTAGAAGCAATAAATATATATTTGTATGAACATAGAACTTAGGGCCAACACTCCAGGCTGCTGCATGCCCATCACTGGCTCAGCCCTGATGTGACACTGCACATCAACATTACACTGACTGCCCAAGGGCCCTGGCTCTTGCAGTGGGGGAACCAACTGGGGATTTTTGTGAACAATCTTCTGGCCTGTCTCGTAAGTGACTGTGAAGAGAATTTATCAGCAGAGGGCAGCAGTGATGCACTTAGATCAGATCCTATGGTCCCAGAGTGCAAAGGGAAATTCTCAAGAGAAGTAATGGGCCTGGGACATCCTGATGTACAAGCTTCTGTGAAAAGAAGCTGTTTGGTCAGATAATACCAAAATAATACCAGATATACCAATACCAGATAATAAGGGTGGAATAGAGCCGAGCTGGGTCAAATTAATTCCAAAGGTAACTTGTGATGAATGGAATTAAAGTATAGAGAGATTTAACCTCCATGGCTTTGGAAGTTGTTCTCATGTTAGCATTTGCTGAGCTGGGTTAATAATGTATGATGCAAAGTGTTATTATAAATGTTAGATTCTACTCAAGTCATTAACAACAGGGACACTATACAACTTTGTGTTATAAATGTGTTTAGTGAAAGAAGGGTATATATGGAAAGGAACAGTTATTGAACAAACACAATTTTTGAGTTGGTCCCATAATACAAGAGCAGATGGGTCAGATGTAAGCAAAGGTATATGTGGGGGTCAGAAAAGAAATATTTGGCTGGCAGGAAATTACTTTTAGTTATTATAGTTTCTCAGAAATATGTGAGGCTTCCTGACTGGCAGGTTTTTAATACTGACTTAAAATATAGAGGGGGATTCAAGGTATAACTTGCACTACTGGAGGTTGGAGTAGATGATGCTTATTTTTATCCTTCCATCTCTGCTGCTTGGGATTCTCTCCTATCCTCTTGAGAATGATTCTGGAATAGTTGGTACTGATTTGCAGTGATAATAACCAATTTGTACAGCCTACTGACTTTGCCTCACTTAACTTGCCTTTTTTAATTTCTCCTCAGATCGGGAGAATCAGTCTATGCTGATCACGTAAGTATTTCTTTTTTGGCAGATTTAAGACTGCTGTTGCAAAAAAAAGAAAAAAAAAATCCAAAGAAGAAAAAGCTGAAGTGCAAGTTTGTTGGTGGAAAGCTCAGTTAAATTGTCTGGAAACTGATCCAAGCCAAGTAACTTTTAGCCATCTGATGTTCTCACTGAGCCCCATGGGAAAGGAGTAGCTAGGACTTGGATAGAGCTGGGTGGCTTTCTGGTCCCTGTTTGGTGTTTGTTCCAAGTGCATGAAAAGGCTCAGCAGGCAGTTAAAATAAGCTCATTCGAGGGTTGTCCTTGCTGTGCGTGCCTCTTTTGTTCAGAAAAGACCATTTCTGTGTGTGGTTGCCCTTGCCGCAAAATGCATTGAAGAGCATTGGGTAGAACTGAATACACTGACGGAGATGACCAAGGAAGAAAAGAGACACGTCACTTGCTAGCAAGAATAAGTGATGTCTGTACTTGTCTCTTTACACTAGTCTCATGTGCCCTTAGACCCTTGGATAATGCTGGGAAAGTACTGCAGTTTTCTGTGTGTGTGTGTGTGT
>JAUBOD010000290.1:2344916-2356610 GCA_032353885.1 Nothura maculosa | reverse complement strand
TGGCAACTGTACCCCAATAAGCACCCAATAAGGTGCTTTACTAATAACATGTGTGCTATCAGTATGGATGACACATACCTAGTAGTAATTTGAAGAAAACTAAGCACAGACAATGGGAAAAGCTGCATGTTGTGTTAAATATACATTGGAGATTATAGGGACAGTTGTAAAACTTCAGTTAAACTCCAAGCAGGAACTGGAAAAGGCTACTGTACTGAAAACCTTGTGTTCTCTAATGAATTCTCTTTCCCTTACTGGTGTTTGGAAACCTGTATTTTAGGTTTTATATGCAGTTGGGGCCTTATCCAAGGCAGTGTATGATCGAATGTTCAAGTGGCTGGTGGTCCGGATCAACAAGACCTTGGACACTAAGTTGCCAAGACAGTTCTTCATTGGAGTCCTGGACATTGCTGGGTTTGAAATCTTTGATGTGAGTATTGATGCATGAGGACTTAAGGGAAGGGGTTGAAAAACACTAAGCAATAGCTCTTAAGTGAAGATTTCTTTTTCTAACTGCACAGGAGGCAAACAGCCTAGAAAGTGAAAAGCAAGTAGTCTGTGTAATTTAGCAGGATTTTGCAATGAGCAGATGCAGACAACACAGCATTTAGCACAACTAGGCATGCTGAGAGCCCTCCCTGAGGAGGGAAGAGGTTGGCAACCTTTTAGTAAAGGCAACATCTTGCTTGTTTTGGGCTATGCTTGTTTTGGGCTATGTTTTGGGCTATACTTTGGCACTTCCATGAGTGCGTGGACTCATTTTGTTCCACAGAGGTGTCGTTTTGCATGATTTCAGTTTAAAACATCAAATGTGTTTTATTTATTTATTACCAGGTTTTTATAGGGATCTCTCTACCACTGTATGAACTTTTAATACAGATCTGCTTGTGAATGAAGCAAGTGTAAATCATGACAAATTCTTCATTCATTCCTCACAAGCTAGACCTATACAGTGGTACAGACCAAGGGATTTTTGAAATAGTCTTGAAATCCACAGTTAAAAATCAAATACAGTAATTTTAGAATATATTACACTCACTCTTCTCTCTGAGAGAAAGTATCATTTATAGGGTTTAATATCTCTCCCACTTTGTATCATCACTATAAATAGGTATATGTGAGAAAAGCACTTCACAGCTGCTTTCTTTTTACATAATCCATTTCCGAAGGCTAGTGTTTAATTTTGTTTTTGCTGCACACCACTCTGCAGTGAGCAGAGTGGCTGGGCGCTGCTTGACAGGGCTGGTAAGGAAAGGTGCTGCCCTTCCTTAGCCAGGGACCTGAGCAAATCTGGGCATCCTCCTGCCTGAGGGGGGAATGCATCTGAAGCAGGTGGCAGCCCATTACTGAGCTCCCTTCTCCTTTGCTTCCAGTACTATGCACCATGGTTTCTCAGTCAGCTCGCTGAGATAAACTGATGTAAACCATTTCCCCTTTGCTTTTCCACACAGCCCTTGCCATAGTTAACTGCGCAAATGCTTCTCTTTTTGTCCCTTTCTACAGTTTAACAGCTTTGAGCAACTTTGCATCAATTACACTAATGAAAAACTGCAACAGTTTTTCAATCATCACATGTTTGTCCTGGAGCAAGAAGAGTATAAAAAGGAAGGCATCGAATGGGTCTTTATTGATTTTGGCATGGACCTGCAAGCCTGCATTGATCTAATTGAGAAGGTATATACAGAAGTGCTAAGATCTATTTACTGAATTATTTTTATTTATGATGTTCCCTTAGAAATGCTTTCAAATCAAAGTCAACAAATGTAGCGAATAAACAGTAGGACAAGTTTTTCATCTTCCAATGCAAAGGAAACTTAAAGGAAAATCAATATTTGTGTCTACTTGCCTTTATCTCAGTAAGTTTGCCATATAGGGCTAAAGCCAAACTTGCTGGTCAGGTTTTCAGGCAAACACAGTACTTCAGTCATGTGCCCTGTACCCTTATGTCTGTGACCCATGAGGTCCTGATTCATGCATTGCATTACATGCTGATAGGCAAAGTTCTTCAGGCTCTTCCTAGATTTTAACTATAGGCTCCCTCCAGCCACTTCCCCAGAATGGGCTATGTCTTCCCTTTTCCCTTCCTTATGAGTATAACATGGTCCTAGTGGGGATAGACTAGTGATAGACTTATTCCTCCTCAGAATAAGAAGAAATCTTGCAGGCCTAAAATCCCAGCAGATCAAACTTAGATTGATCAGTTATTGAAAGCCTAAACATTTTCTTACAAAAATCTTTTTACATTAACAGCCACTGGGAATCCTGTCTATCCTTGAAGAGGAATGCATGTTCCCGAAAGCTACAGACATGACGTTCAAAGCCAAACTCTATGACAACCATCTTGGCAAGTCACCCAACTTACAGAAACCCAGGCCTGACAAGAAAAGGAAATACGAAGCTCACTTCGAGCTGCTTCATTATGCCGGTGCAGTAAGTTCCCCTGCTGGAGGGTAGATTTCTTAAGAGAAATTTTCCAGGTGTAGTCTAGGCCATTGCACAAAAGGGAGGGGAAATAGCAGGACGAATGGAAAGGAGAAGAAAGGAACAGTTAGAATGAGTAGAACTCTGCCTTCTCTGTGCAGATTTTGCAATGTATTAAGAGGCTACCAATCTTAAAGATATATTGTTTGTGGACATGCAGAAAAAAGGAGACAAACTGAGGAGCACTAAAAAATGGTTTGGCTGAATGTTTTTCCAATCAGAGTCATATTAGTGGTTAAACAGCAGCCTCTTGCTTTCCATCTTGGTTCCCTGTGCAAATGAACTGAGTCATCTCTAGGTTACTGCAGTGATTAAAAAAAATCACACCATGTTAGGAGCAGTATGTTAAAATGGTCAAAGAAATGGTTGATTCTGCTGTGTAGGTTTAGCTAAATGGGCTTGTGATGATGGGATCAAGAAGAATCCAATACTAAGCTACAGAAGCCAAAACTTAGTTTCAAAGCAGAGTTTTCAGACTACATGGGCAGAAATAATTTGAGAATGGAGTGAAAAACAGAATTTATATGATGCCTCAAGAGAGGAGACTTAGAATCTACCTGTCATTATTTATGTTGCTTTTGAAATATAATCAAATGTTAAGCTAATTTTGTGGTCCCTTCTAACCTTAACATTTCTATGTTTCTATGATTTTTTTAATGGAAATGATGTCCACTTTGATCTTTATGTGTAGATGTTAATGTACTCAGAGAAGAAAATGAATATTTATATCCCCAGGTAGTACTGAGGGTGGAATATACCTGCCTACTAAACAGAGTTGTGTCAAAGCCCCAGAATTAGGTTTTTAATCATGAAGTTTCTAACAGAACAACTTAGCAGCTGATCACATGGAGTTTATGAGAGGATGTAGGGACTGGATATCTTGGAAGGAGTGTGCAAGTTTCAGATCATAATTATTAGGAAAGAAATCTCAGAGCTAGGAAGTAGAGAATTGGATGAAACGTGGTGAAAAATCAAAACAGTTTGATGAAAAATCAAAGCAGTGCTCACAATGTCACTGGCTTTAAGCCAAACCATAAAGAACTGCTGAAACACGTCAAGGAGAACACTTGCAATCTCTGATCTATATTTTTAATACACTGCTTGCTGCAGGTGCCCTATAACATCATTGGGTGGCTTGAGAAGAACAAAGATCCACTTAATGAGACTGTAGTCGGCATTTTCCAGAAATCATCTAACAAACTGCTGGCAAGCCTGTTTGAAAGTTACGTTGGTGCTGACAGTGGTAAGTAGATTTGCTTATATTTCTTATTGTTTCTCTTCATGTTGGGGGGCATACAGAGCTGGTGATAGATTTAAGAAACAAAACAAACTCCAAACTGTAGATGATGCAATGCTAAATGCAGAATTAGCTAGCATATTTAAATATGTGCAGATATGCATGAGTTTATCATGGTAAGGAGACCATTAACTCAGCTAGGTTGTACATCTAACACCTCTGAGCCATTTTGGCAGGGATTGGTGTGTTGTTAACACTGTGGTGGGAGTTTGAGCATACAAGTGTTCCGACAGGCAGATAAGTGGTCCACAAAAACTTCTGTACATAAAAGCATAGGAACAAGAAGAGCTTGTTTCCCACACTGTAGCCTTCCTTGCTAGCCATCCTCAATTCAGTAAGAAACATCAAGTCTGAGAGAGACCTTTGGAAGAGTCTGGACTGTTGACAGAGAGCTCTGAGGTAACTGAGCACTATTCCAGCTTGGCAAAGGCACCAGAAGGTTGCAAGAATAAACATTCCTTTCCTGTTGCTGTTGGTTTTTTCGTTTGACAAGACTGATGTATGTCTAAGGACGTATTTAAGCTGTCTGCCATCTAACTGCAGACACAACTGTTTAACACAACTATTGCCTAACTGCAACACAAATGGTTTCATTTGTGAGAAGACAGGTAGCAAAGATGCATATAACTGATGTTAAGTAAATAAGATGAGTATTTGTTACAAAGATATAGCTCTTATGTCCTGAAGTTGTAATCACTTGCAACCTATTTATTAGTAACCTTATTTCTATAGATGCTGTCATAAATTGTAGGGTTCTTTCTGAAATGTAAGCAGGCTGCAAACTTCATAATGTGGATAAGAAATGGAGCCGAATATAAAAAACAAAAATTCTGCCCAGGCAAGTTCTTGCAAGTTGTTCGCTAGGTATTTGCCTGTGGGTATTCATGCTTGTCAGAATGTTACCTTGCATTTCTTTGGTGTCAAGAAGAAAGAACAGCCTGCCCAGATTAGCCTCTTCCAGGCCTGGCAGTGTCACTTTCAAAGGGGGAGAGGTTTTTGATAATTGCATCAAACACATTGCATTCTTCATTTCTCTTCTTATGTTGACTGCTGTTGGCAGGTGACAGAAAACCAGCCCTCCTGGGAATGATCTAATAGTCCAGTATTTAGAAAGCTGCAGCAATTGCTGAACACTTTTTGGGTGGTGTCTGGCTCATGCATAGTGAAACTTTATGAAGGTCATGTGAAAAATTAGCATAGACTTTGAGGAGCTGAGTGAGTTTGAAGCTTTAAGTAAAATTCAAGGGCAAAGATCCTATACAAAGCTACAGGACCTGAAGTCACAAGATAAACACTCCTGCTTTCCCTTCGTCCTGGACAAATATTACTTAGACAACCACACTATTTCCAGAGCAGATATGTGGGAGCTATAATTTCAAGCACACAGTACCAGGTGTGTCCCTAAGCATTACTTTAGTTTAGTTTTTGTCTTTTCAGCATTGTCTCACGTATCAGAGGTTTTTTTAATGAACTACAAGCTAGTCTGCTTTCTTGAGAGTTATTTTTGCCTTATTTATATTTACGGAGTATCTACATAACAAGTGATGTTGTCTTGGTCTGAAATGTGAATGTAATCCAGAAAGCTTTACCGTAGTCTTTGACAAAACCTGAGTGTGGTCAGAGAATGGCAAGCTTGTCATACATGATGCAAGTTTCAGATTATTTGTATGATATTTGAGTAATTAATCACAGCCACTTAACTCACTTGCTGTGCCTGTCTTCCAAAGTTCCATTTTAGAATAGTTTATTCATCTCTTCTGCCCTGCCTTACACTGCTCATTAAGATTAAAAATGTAACTTTTCTACTCCTCTATTTTTTTTCTTTTTTTCCCTTAGCTGACCAGGGTGGAGAAAAGAAACGCAAGAAAGGTGCTTCTTTTCAAACAGTGTCCTCACTACACAAGGTTCGTTTCTCCTACCCGACTCCCTAGTTTGAGTGAAGACCATGCACTGAAGTTATGGAATGTTATGGGACTGTCCCAAATTAAATTGAAAACCTATACCAGCATTTCATTCTGGGCCTGGGATGCTAAATGAGTACATTGCTATTAAAACTATATGTGTGATGAGCTCTTCAGGTTTCTATTCTTTGAGTATCCAAGGGATCAAGAGTTTTTTATAGTATTTGAGAAAGTTTCACAAAATTTTGTGAAGTAATTTTATTTTGTGGATTGTTGCTTCAGGCTTGTCTTTGGAATTAGAAGATTTTAGAAGTTGTTTGGTAGTCCCCATTTGCTTACTGCTTGTAACTGCCTCCTAAGATTAGAGTAATCATAGAAGTTGTAGAATGTAGAACTTTTTACTCTGAGTAATTTCTCTCTTTCTGTGACTGGAATGTGCTCCTATCTTGGGGAAGGTGGGAATATATTTACCATTATAATAATTTCTTACAGAGTAACATTGGGAAACTGTAATGTAGCTAAAGCTCAGAAGAGGAAGGCTGTCTCCTAATCTGTAAAATGTATCAATGATGTTAGTCATCAGTACATCAGCACACTGTCACACATCACTGCATAACCAATACACCTCTGCTAGAGACCTTTAGTAAGACAAAAAAAGTATAAATAAAAGGATAGATTTACAGAAATGCTCTGCAAGTGACATTGCATCTTGCTTGCTCATCGTCATTCTTCTGATATACTGGAGTTGAAATAAAATCCCTGTGGCTTTAGGACTTTACTAAAACTAATGTGGATTCCTAAACTAGAGTTGGTTGATATTTGGTTTATTTGAACACATTTCTCTGTAATGAGTTTGCTAAGCTTATCATTTTGTTGCTTAGAGCGATGACCTTAAGTTTAACCACTAACAAATCCAAAAAAAATGAATAATTGGAAATCCACTGAACTATTAAAGCTACTTTTGTTTTTAATGTGTGTTTTTCAGGAAAATTTAAATAAGCTGATGACTAACCTACGATCTACAGCTCCTCACTTTGTACGATGCATTATCCCCAATGAATCAAAAACTCCAGGTATGGAAAAAACAGCAAGCTTAAAATGTCATTTCAATATTTACTTCCAAGTCACCAGACTGTATTTAAATATTGTCCATGTCATTTACCTTATCAAATAAGTTGCTTTTTTAGGAGAAGAAACCTCACATTTTCTAATTCCATGAATTAAGCCTTCAGGAAGAGCCTCATTTAGTTCATTTTGTTTTTCCCTTGTAGGTGCAATGGATGCTTTCCTTGTCTTGCATCAGCTCCGCTGTAATGGTGTTCTGGAAGGCATCCGCATTTGCCGGAAGGGCTTCCCAAACAGGGTGCTTTATGCAGACTTCAAGCAAAGGTAATGATGAGCTGTGCTGTCTCCTGTCCTACCTTATCAATCAAAATAAATAGAATGCATCTTCTCTTTTTTTAATTTGAGACTTTTATTCCATCTTGGTTTATTTTCCATACAGATTGTCTGAACAGAGAAGGCAGAGTTCTGCTCTTGCTTCTATCTGTGTAGATATGATATAGGAAATAACTCTAGGTGATGTTTTTACCTTCAAAAAAAAAAGAAAGGCAGAATCTAGACTAGCTTTATTCATTGCTAATGTGTCATTCACAGGTATCGCATTCTGAATCCAGGGGCAATCCCAGAGGATAAATTTGTGGATAGCAGAAAAGCTGCTGAAAAATTGCTGGCATCTTTAGATATTGACCATAACCAGTATCGTTTTGGCCACACTAAGGTAACCAGAGAAGTCCTTCAATGACTCTGCGAAGAGAAAGGAGATGAATGTAATATGCAGAATAAGACATTATGCAATTTCTAGCAGTGATAATGAACAGCTAATAACACAAAGAGCCAGCAATATAGCAGGAAATTGATACTAATTTTTAAGCTGTGCTGGACATTTGTCAAGCTTAAGATCCCATAAAGCTTTTATAGCAGTAGTGACGCAAGCAAACATAGTAGCAGCTGATGCGCCATGTCTCCCAGTAAAACATAAGCTTAGGTAGTATGGATAGGCCTGAGTATCTGCAAGATCAACTGCAGCTCTTAAAATGAGGCCATGTGCAATTACAGCATGATCTCATGCACAGGGACCTGAGAGGCGAGAGCTGTGGTTCAGCTGACCTGCTTTGAACTCTGGCACATTTGAGAGCTTTGTGTAATGTGGGAATAGGATAGTACGGCCAGTAAAAAACTGAGAAGATGAGGCCCAGCTTTAAAGCAGTTAGGGAACTGCATGAAGCAATGCTCAACTCAAAAAGTATTTGACCATCTATTTTCTTTCGCTTGATAAACATGCTAGTAAAAATATTGCTATTCTAGGCAATGGCAATAAAGTTTGTGTAATTGCTTATGTACTGTCAAATAAAATCATTCTTTATGGTCAAATACAAATCTGTGCATCTATCAGGTGTTCTTTAAGGCTGGTCTCTTGGGTCACCTAGAAGAAATGAGGGATGAGAGACTTGCAAAGATCCTGACAATGATCCAAGCAAGAGCACGTGGCAGACTGATGCGGATTGAGTTTCAGAAGATAGTGGAGCGCAGGTATGAAGGCAGCCCCTTAAGTCTTAGCGTGGTCATTATCATTTAATTATATGTTGAATAGAGCCATTATTACAGCACTTAAGACTCCCACTAATCCTGAATTAAAGGTTTAACATGGATGCATGATTAAAAATACTACCAACCACATATTAGCTGCCCATCAATCATAAACTCAGATTTGACATTTCCTTGAATCCCTGAAAATCAAGGGACATGGAGGTATATTCTTGAATATTTTAGAACCTAGTATGAGTTCCTAGTATTAAGAGCAATAAAAGTGCCTGAGGATGAAATCAAATAAACAAAAAACCTCTCACTTTTCCAATTCAGGCTAAACTTTAAAAGGATTTTGTTTATTTTCTTCTTAAACCAGGGATGCCCTTCTTGTAATTCAGTGGAACATCCGCGCTTTTATGGCTGTGAAGAATTGGCCATGGATGAAGCTTTTCTTTAAGATCAAACCGCTTCTGAAGTCTGCTGAAACTGAAAAGGAGATGGCCAATATGAAGGAAGAGTTCTTAAAACTAAAGGAGGCTCTGGAAAAATCTGAAGCCAGGAGAAAGGAACTTGAAGAAAAGCAAGTCTCTTTAGTTCAGGAGAAGAATGATTTGCTTCTCCAGCTCCAAGCTGTGAGTGGGCCAAGCTGTTTTTGTTTGTGTAATTATTAGCTGCACTTTCAAACTCAGAGGCTTACAAAACACAGAATTAGTGCAAACTCAGAACAAATAAGCTGTTGGTCTTGTCACAGTATTGCCAAAAACATACAGCAATTAGCAATTCTCATGTCCTAGGAAATAACCAGATGGGCTAATGATGTCAATATTACAGGACTTTGTGCTGGTTAATGTCCAGCACTATCAAACACAGGAGTATTCTTACAGGGCTATGCATGACTTGCCATGCTCACTGTGTCATTCTGCTCTATTAACTAACTTACTGCTCTTGCCTTTTGAAATCATTAGGAGTTTTTCCTTTTCAGCTAAGAAATGCTGAGTCATGCTTTAGGCTCACTTACTGCATAGGGGACAAGTGAGAAAGAAAAAAGGTCATGCAGTCATGTCCTGTCATTTTCCATGTGCCACACAGGAGCAAGACACTCTGGCAGATGCAGAGGAACGCTGTGACTTGTTGATTAAATCTAAGATTCAGCTGGAGGCCAAGGTCAAAGAACTGACAGAGCGGGTTGAGGATGAGGAAGAGATGAATTCTGAGCTGACTTCTAAGAAGAGAAAATTGGAAGATGAGTGCTCTGAACTCAAGAAAGATATTGATGATCTTGAAATAACACTTGCAAAAGTAGAGAAAGAGAAGCATGCTACTGAAAATAAGGTACTTCTAGAACTTCACCATATGTTTGCAGAGAACATTGGGAATGGATTACCTCAATGATAGGAGCTACCAGTCCTTTGACTGCTTCATTCAGGTCATACTGCAGGGTCAGAATATATTCAGAGTCAGTTCCTTATGAAGAAAAAGGTTTTAAGTTTGTTCTTGTTACTCTTTTTCAAAGTGAGTTGTGCTGTAACTCAGCTAAATAACCAGGTCTAGCTTTTGATTCTCTCAGTAAGGAAATTTCTCCTATAATCATGGTTCCTTTACATGTTTTCTGTAATCTGTAAATGTAAAACTTATTCCCTACTTTTCCTAGAGGCGACTGGAGGCTCAAGTCCACCACAGTTAAAGTGACATTGAAAAGTATTTAATGAACTAGAAAGAAAAACACCCACAACAATAATTGGCACTTCCTGTCCCTGCCAATGGTAGTTTCACTCAAAATGCCAGAAGTAGAGGAAGAAAAAAATCCTCTTTCTTTCAAACCTTTTCATGCATACACATTCAAGTTAGAGAGTCGTTTCAGCTTTATGATAACCTGTCACTCCAAAGTCTTACGAATATATTCCTCACTGCTTCCTCTCTCACACAGGTTAAAAATCTGACAGAAGAAATGGCAGCTCTTGATGAGAATATTAGCAAACTTACTAAAGAGAAAAAGTCTTTGCAGGAAGCTCACCAGCAAGTGCTGGATGACCTGCAAGCAGAGGAGGACAAAGTCAACACACTAAGCAAAGCTAAAGTGAAACTGGAACAACAAGTGGATGATGTAAGCTGGCTGTGCCTTAGTTTTTCTCCAGAGTTGTTTGCACACACGTAGTTTTCATGAGACTGAAATGTCACAAAGCTTTGAAATTTATTTCTGTCCTTTTGTAAATGGTCAAGGATGTATAAATGTAGCCTATGTAGTATTGCCTGGAGGGGAAAAAGGGTGCAAGTCAGTTGCATGAGCACAGTATTTGGCATGTAATCCAGCAGGGCTCTGCCACCCAGAGAACTGTGTAATACTTGCACAGTTACAAAGCATGGAGTAGCCCTTATATTTTTTAGTCCATATGTTCTTTGTACAGGGCAATGGCTACCAGAAAAAAAAAATGCAAAATCAGACTCTTGTGCTTGCATGCTTCTGCTACAGCATTTGCAAGAGCTCAGCATGAAGCTGGACCCAGTGTGCTTCTGGCTGTATTCAAAATATTTATTATGTAAAATGTTTTCTTTCCTAAAGCTTGAGGGTTCACTTGAACAAGAGAAGAAAGTGAGGATGGATCTAGAAAGGGCAAAACGCAAACTGGAAGGGGATTTGAAGCTAACCCAGGAGAGTGTCATGGACTTGGAGAATGATAAGCTGCAGATGGAAGAAAAGCTAAAGAAGTAAGAGGTTCTGCTCTACAAAATAAAGCAGTATACCACTGACATTTCAGAGTGCCTTATTCTACTCCTACCCACATGATGTGGGTAAAAGGATATCCTATCTCAAAGGAGAGAGTTTATAGTCAAGGAGAGAGGGAAAGGTGCTTTGCTACTAGTGCATATTATATCTGAAACATTAGAACTGATTTATACTTAATATGAAAAATTGTATTTATGCTTTTCATTGCTTAGAGGTGAAAGCTGAAGGAAGCCTCTAAAATCATACCAACAAGCTATGATTGTGTTGTCAAAAGACCTCATTCAAAAGTATTTTTGAAGTATTTTCCCACTGATTCTGAAGATAATATTACTTACATAAGACGCACAGAGCCCCTGAATGTAATCACACAAATGTATCCAGGATCTTGTCTTAGCACTGATCAGAAGATGTGTACAAGTAGCAGGACATAAAGTCTGCTCTTAAAATTTCAGCTTAGATATAGTAAGAGTTTTATTGAACAACTCTTTAAAATTGCATTAGCCTAACTTTTTTTGAGCTGCAGGGCAGATTGTGGTTTTCTCCTTGCCTTGGCAGGAAAGAATTTGAAATGAGCCAACTGAATTCCAAGATAGAAGATGAACAAGCTATAGTGATGCAGCTCCAAAAGAAGATTAAGGAGCTTCAGGTCAGCTTGTCCTCTCCTCCTCCTCTCCTCTCCTCTCCTCTCCTCTCCGCGCCGC
>JAUBOD010000290.1:2265242-2275308 GCA_032353885.1 Nothura maculosa | reverse complement strand
TTTCTCTTTTTTTGTCTTTAAGCATCAAAATTTGAAACTGTATTTGAGAAGAAAATCAGCATTATAATAACATGTAGCATCTTCACAGTTGTTGCTATTGTAGGTGTTATTCTTTTTGTGCCAGGTAAGTTTGAAAAATTGTCTTTATAGTTGATGGGAATAAGCCCAAATCCATTCTTGCCCTAGTTCAGTGGGCTAATTGTTTTCATCTACTAATCTTGAATAAAGTTTTGGGATAAAATAAAAACATCATTATGATTTTCTGGCCTTCGAATTGGCCCCAGCCATGGGGAGACAGATACTCCAAACTGATAGCTTTAATTGCTGTCCTGCTGCCTCTGTTGAAATATGAGGAGGAGGGTAGGGAGTGACTTCCACCATTAAAGTGGAATCTTTGGGAGACCCTAAAAATGACCGAACTGATTCTTTCCATATGTTGCTTGTGCTTTATTGCACGCAGGGCTTTCTGTTTCACTCTTTTACATGCAAACATTTGCAGATGGCTATACTCTGGGAAGTCAAGCTGGACTTGGTTTAATCGTGATCCCTGCTGTGATCCTAATGCCACTCCAATGCCTTCTATTTGGAATGGGTGAGTGTTTGCCTTTTCACCAACTCAAAAATGTACAGATAGATGCACTGAGGGCTCCCGCACCCCAGCCCACACAAGCTGCCTGATACTCTCACCATAAAGAGCTGCTGTGATGGTGTGCTGGGCTTCTCACCTTCTTGCCATCGCCAAACAGCATTTTTATCCTGGCTTTGTTTGGCTTGGGTGCTTCAAGGAAGAGGTATGAGTTACCTGCTGAGAAAACAGGGTTTAGTGTAGGGTGGCCAAGTGTTTCACAGGTATGTGTATGTACATATAAATCATAAAATATAAATACTGTGATTTAAAGAAAAGCCTGAAGTGACTTGCTTAGCTTGTTTTGTAAACGTGGGCTGATTAACGCTGGAATTTAGGAGAACCTGATTCTTGGTTTTGTATGCATAATCTAGCTTTCTTTTTCCTTATAGTTTATCTTTAAATTTGCCCTTTTTTTCCCTCTCTTCCTTTTCCAGTTTTGGATAGTCTAACAAAAGCAACATATGCTCTGCTAGCTTTGGAATTTATTGGTTATATCATAGCTGTGGCTGGTTTTGCACTGTGTGTCTCAGGTAAGAAGCTTTATCTGCTGTCAAAGTTCTCTTTGTCTGCCACGGATGAGAGTGTTTCTCCGTAACACTAGAATGTCACGAGAACGATTCCACTGCGCTGTGGTTTATCAGCAGAGCTCCTGGTGGGCCTGCTGGGTTAATGCTCTTTCATTTGGGGAAAGAGGCGTAGCCCAAGGGCACCGGGGGGCTCAGCAGCTTCCTTAGCGTGGCCCTTTCCAGCAGGGACTGCATCTTGGGAGCAGCTGCCTTTGCAATCAACAGAGGAAAAATAAGCAAAGAAAACCAGCCTATGCGTTGGTTTATTTTGCAGTCCTGAGTACAAAAGAGTCACTACAAGCCAAGATTGACCTTATTTCTTATTTTTACTGGGATCTGCAGTATTCAAAAAACACAAACCCAAATAGAGCCATAATCAGTCTCTGATGTTTGGATGAATAAATCTCTTGCCAAATCTCTTGCTTGTACATGAGTGCTAACTGAATTGCTGGGGAATGCAAATCACTGCGTTTGCCTTGCGCTGCTTCAGAAACAGCAAATTAGGAAGGAGCGGGGAACTGCTAAAGTCTAGGAATGACTGGCATTTTGTTTCAGCCTTGAACAATAATCCCTGCTGAAAACTAAACTAAACAGCACGTAGCAACAGCCCTTCTCGCCCTGCCCCTTCCTGGTTCATGTCCCTTCCTTCTGCTTTTGATGAGCTCCCAGGTAGTTGCAGCGATCCCATGTCCTAGGAAACGTTCCTAAGAAAAAGCAGAGAACAAGGAGTTCCTGAAACAGGTCGTGGTTGGGTTGAGATGGCTGATTCCTGCTCTGGGATGTCATTGTAAACTTGAAGTATCCCCATTATCTTTGGCAGATTTGCTGCAGATCTACATTGTCGTCTTCTTTTTATTACTTTTTATATCCATTTTCTTCCCCACTGCTTTATCAATAATAGTGTTGTGTTCTGTAATGCCATTATAGTTTTAAAAAGTTAGTATTTAAGATGTAAGCTTAAATTGAAAAATAAATAATGAAATAATGATTTTAGATATGGTGAATATTACAGCTAAACTACTACCAGGATAAATCAGTAAAAGCCTTTGTAAAGTTCAAGAACACATGCAGGAAAAACAAGATGCAGAAATACCTCTTGAATGTTTTTGAAAGATAAATCAGATTATTTGTTTTTATTTTTTTGAGTATTTAGTTCTATATGAAAATAAACATGTTCTCTTTAACTCGAGTCAGATAATATTTCTTTATTTCTTGTTTTTAACAGCCTGTCCCGTGTTAAATGGGTCTGTTGTGATTGCTGGCTTAGCTATTATGGCTATTGGAGCTTTGCTGAGTCTGATTTATGTGTGTTTTGTGGGTAAGTAGCACATAAAGTCATTTTATCATCTCTTGGTTTTCCTGTGCTTAATTTGACAAGTAGCAGCAACAAATAGCAACGCTTGCTTCTGCAGCCTGTGTATTTACCTACCTTACCTCAAACGACAAGAACCTCGGAGGTGTAGAAGGCAGCCCAGGCTGCTGAGTCAGGAGGAGGGCAGCGGAAAGCGCTGCGGTGCCGCTGCCCTCGGACCACGTGGGTGTCACAGTCTGCTCCTGGCCCCCAGAGCCGCACAGCCGAGCAGCCCCCGCTTCTGCCCTCCCCTGGCTGGGCAGCCTGGGCTCAGGGGCCTCTGCGTGGGCGTTCACAGTCTGCCAGGCTGAGGCAGAGAAAATGAGCGCCTAGGCATGGGAATTCCACTGAAGAGGAACTTCAGGGAGAAGGCCTAATGTATTTTTGGCTGGCTTCCATCAACCTCATGTAACAGAGGTGAAGCCTTTTCACAAGGATAAAAGTATTTCTTCATTGACGTTAGAAGCTACTTTTTTTTGTAATTCTTTGATCCTTTATAGTAATAGTCCGCATAAATCTTGCCTTTGTAATTTGTTTTGGCTGGCTGAAGAGGTTGACATGACTACAATGGCAGATTCCAGTATGCCAAACAATGGCAACACTCAGTGCTGCATAGTTCAGTGCATTTGCACAGCTAAATGCTTAACTCTGCTAATGCACAAATGGCATGGGATGAAAATATTCAGGTGCTAAACAGAAAAGCACTTGAAAGGTATTGGGTTTACTGGCCATGTCAAGTCATTTTGAGTAGAGAGAGCTACTATCTTATTACTGTGTTTTAAATTTTATTGGTAGATATTTAATCGGTCTTTGAATTTATTGACCTGTTTGCCCAATTCATCTTTGTGTTTTCTTTTTTTCCTTTGCAATTATTTTAGGTTCCCGCGTAAGAGAGCATCATCCTCCAAGGGTAAGCTTAAAATTAATAAATTTGGGGTGACTAGATGGCTCAGGGGAGTGTAGTGAGATACTGAGCCTTTCTTCACTAGTTCGAATTCAGACCAGGTTGGTAGAAAGCCAAAGCGCTGCCTGTGTAACCCGTCTCATGTTGAGTGAGTTGGTGGTCTTCACTGTCCCTGCTGAGTGTGTCACTGCCCCTGCACTCACCAGCCCAGCAGCTGGGGACCCAAGAACTGGGGTACCCAAGAGCCTGGGGTGCCCACGAGTGGGGGACCCCCCCACGAGCTGCCCCAGGCAGAGTTGCCCCTGCCAGGGCCGCCCCACGGAGGGGGCGGCTGTGAGGGAGTCTCCGTGCTCCTTTTACCGGGCACTCCCGTCACATGAAGTTGAGGACTTTTGGTGAATGTCTTCTTTTTTTTTTTGTGCTTCTTTTGTTACGGCAAATGCAGATTACTTTTTATGTTTTATATAGCCAAGCTATATAAAAACTAACCTTTTTATTATTTTTTTCTAAAACTTTTTACTCTGGAATTCTTTAATATTCTCTTGAATTCCCAGCTATGCAAAGGCTGTTGCCCGCATAGCGCGTTACCCCCTTCCTCTCTCCACTCTCATCATGTCCCATAATATTGAGGAGACCATCTGAAAGCAGACTGTCTTTAGGTCACACAGAATAAAAGACAAAGGGGTTTATTTGCTTTTTTTTTTTAAGACTGCATTTGGTCTTTTTTTAAATTTTAGAATAATAATTCCTCAAACAGTTATTTTCAGACTTGCACTGTATTTTCTGTTTCTTGGAGTTTTGCAGAAGCAAATCAAAAGGCACAACTCTAGAAAAGAGCGATACTTCCTGGTGCCCAGGAAGCAGGATGGACACGAAGGCATTCCATTTTGTGGCTGCCAGACATCAAGTGAGACAAGTTTAGCCCTGTGTCTCCTCTGCAGTCTGCAACTATTCTAGAAATATAATTTTTATAAATGGCACAGGAGACCTCACTGCAGTTAAGATAACAGAGACTTTTCCTTCGTTTTTCTTTCACTCAATTTCATTTTAAGGAATAGTATTTCAGAGGATTGGTCTCCTAGGGAAGGAAAGCGATAAGTACATGAAAAGTGAAGAAAAAGAGGAGGTGCAGAAAGCCCATGCTCCTACTGAAAATGAGCTGAGAAGTGTAATACAGAAACACTTATTTCAAAATGCAGTAATGCCTTTAAAGCAGCATATCCTTATTGCAGAATAGAAGCAAACTTGGCAAGGAGAGTTATTTAGTTAGTTATTATTTCATTCTATTTTGTAAGGAAGACTTTAGGTGTAAACTAACATGCCAAACTTTTGTGGATCTCCTGTCTCTGTGTGAGCTGTTCCCTGTGGGAGCCGGCCTGGCGGTTTGGCAAATGGAAATGGTTGCAGTTCAGCATGCAGTACTGAACACTGTGTTGGTGCATTAACTGGAGAGGGAAAGGAAATCTAAAGAAATCTTAAGAATTGGAGGTCATTAGGCAGATCAGGCTCTAAAACCCATGCGCTTTTGCAGCCCCTGATAGTTGAGGGTCAAAGACTAAAGTGTTCCTATGGCAGTAGTTTGTGTGAGTGAAATCCTGTGAGGATAGGAGACATGATGTTCCGTGTGAGAGGATGTCTTGGGAAGAGCTGATGGAAAACGGGGCTGCTAACCTGTTGCTTGTTTCCATCAAATGCTGCTCGGTATAGACTTTGGGGGATGGAGTTGTGAAGGACTCTTGAACACAGCTTTTTGTTCTTGTAATCTAAAGACTAAGGACACTTGCTGTCAGCGCCCTGTGCTTCATTTTGGGCACGCTTCTTAGATGAGACTTGTTCCTTTCTTGGGGCAGAGGGGCTTATTTTGAAATCTTTCAATCCTAATCAATTACCTGGTAATTTTTCAACACATCTGCAGCTTGCTTCTGCTTCTGATCGCCTCGCAGACTAAATGCACAGTGGGTACATCTCTCTCCGAGATGATACCACTTGAGTGCTCGACGACTATTTTTGCTTTAGTTTCCAATCACATTCTTTTCTTACTAACCACTGATCAACTCGCAGAAATAATCGCTACTGGCATTAGTATTTACAAGTAGTATCTGCATGCCTCTTGCTGCCACCTAGGGGGATTGCATCTGGGGAAAAAACGAGGTGGATAGTGGGGAAAACATCAGCCTGGCGATTGCAGTTACTGATTTTTATTTTCCAGAACTTCAGCAATCAAATGATTAACTTTCAGCTTCTTTCGTTTTTGTAGAATCACTACTTACTGTATATGTCAATTAGAGTAATTTAACTGTGGCGAGCCAAAAATAAACACGAAGGCATTTTATACATATATATATATTTTTAAATGTTTTGCAGAAAGCTGTAGAAGAACCATTAAATGGTAGGTGGTGTTCAAGATTTATCTTCTAATTAAGGGATTAAGTTTAGAAATAGTTTAGATGGTAAAATAAAAATTTATATTGCAACAGCGCTGAAAAGGCAGGTGGGCATGTCCAGCTCTGTGGCTCCTGGAGCTGCTCGGAACTGAATTCCTAGTGGAATTCCACCTGCCACTGCAGCAGGGAGAGCTCTGCTTCCCGAGCCCTAGCACAAGCCGAGTGGCTGAGCGCGTTGCTTTCCCAAAGGAGCTCCCACTTCCAAGAGGGAAAGAGGGGCAGCTCCCGGGAGCTGGTGCCCAATCTCTTTGGCAGTCGCTTATTGCCATGAAATTGCTTGTGGCTGTCGCAAAATCCACACACGTCACTCTGGTCCCTGGGTGTTCATTGGGGCTGGAAAAACTCCCCGGTGAGGTTGGGAAAGGCTGGTAGGGCTTTAGGAGGGGGGAATGTCACAGTGACAGGGGGGATGGCCCTCAGTTGTATCTGTTCCTTTATTTTCTTAAGAACTGTTCACTAATTGGCATACTGAGAAGTAGTGGCAAGTTATAACCTGTGTTTTAGAATTACTGTGCATATTAATTTTAAAGCATTTCTTCCTGTCTGCCTAATTACTAATCCATTTGCTTGGCTTTTAAAGATGCAAAAGGAGTGATGTTAGAACTATGGTGAGTCAAAACGTATCTCCAAATGTTTGTTTTCAACTAATGTATATTTGGGGATTTTGGTGTGTAAAGTTACCCAGGGCTATATGAGATCTGGAGTGCAGTGCAGGTACTGTTGGTATTTCAGTGAATAAGAAGAATATATGTTTCCTTTATCATACATAGAGGCACAGTATGTATTTCTAAGCAGGGAGGAGGATGTATCAATGAGTGAGAACCTCTTTTTTTTTTTTTTTTAATCAAATGTAAAAATACAGATTTTTTGTGGGATTTTTTATGCTTATATTATAAGCTATATGGAGTGCTTTTCTGGGTGGGGATGTATGTGTGTATTATTATTAATTACTTCTTCCCTACCTACTGAATTGGTGGTCTCTCATAGAAGGCCACTTAGAAGCCATTTAAAAGTGGATTGTCTTTTCCCTCCTCTTTAGGTGTTATTTAAAATCTGGGGTTTTTTTTGTTAAGTTCGTCTTAGATAAATCAGTCTCTTTTTTCAGTATCAGATAGTAGTTATTTAAAAAAAAAAAGAAAAGGAATCACCTTTCTCATTTAAATATTATTTGGCAACACGAAGTACTGAAATAGCAGTGCATTTGCACGTACATTCCATGTAAACAAGCTCTTTTTAATCTATAATAAGCCGTGAAATGACAGGGACTAGATGCCCGCCTGCTTTTCCTGCCTTGGAGGTGGCTCCTGAACAGCAGACATCACAGACAGAAACCAGCAGCTATCCCGGATAGATGCAAGCGGAGGCTCCAGCTGGGAGCCTGGGGGCAGAGACCCCCCGCTCTGTGCCCCACGTCGGCACGCGCCTCCCCTCGGGTCTCTGTGGGCATCGTGGGGGTGTCGAGGGATCCGTATCCCGTACAACGTGTATGGGATCCGCTCCCGGATCCGCATGGACGAGGGCAGCGCCGGGCAGGGCAGGGCTTGGAGCTGCATCCCGGCTGCCCTTGGAGCTGGCGCTGCTGCCTCCCCTGCTGCCTAGCCCTGCCCTGGCCTCTCCCCAGGAAGCCTGCATCCTTCCCAAAAGCGGGAAGAAAGAAGGGAAGAGCAATTCCAAAATGTCTAATTTGGATAGGCAGCGTGTGTTTTCTGTTAAAACTCTTCCTGAATATATATCTTACATATATACATTTTTTTAATTTCTAGTGTAACTAATGAGAAGAACTGAATCTGCTGCAGAGGTGGGTGATGTGTGGAAAGAAATTCACCGTTGTTTATACACCGTGGCCTTGAAGATGCACTACTCAAAGAGAAGAAATTCAGGAAAACTAGCTGTTTTGCATGTGTGGCAAAAGTGCTTTTGATATAAATGATGTGTTTTGTAGTCACAGCAGCCGTAGCGAGGAACATGTGTGTCTGCCCACACGTGAACTCCGTTTTCTTTTATTATGGTACATATGGTGTGGTTGAGGGTGAGAATATACAAAGCACTGTTTGCCCACCACAGGGTCTTCCTGTAGTATCCGTAGTGGTATTATTTTCCAAACCATCATCACTGCTTTGATAAAGGGCCTGCTCAGCCCCGAGATCGCAATACCATTTAGATTGTTTTCTTTATTTGTGTGCATGGACAAGGTGTGGTCATAATGTCTATGATATGAGCAGGAAGTAGGATTTGTACAAATATTTATTTTCTGACATTCAGCAGAACTTACAGGAAAAATAATTTGCTTATTCACGAAAGGAAATAAACACAGAGTTTACTCCCAGGTCTCCTCAAGCCTTTGCCTGAGTTCTGGTAATTCCACAAAACGGTAATATTTCTCTTGTGGACAGTAGCTGTGTATGCTCTGGTGGCCCATACTTTGGTCCAGTGAGAGAGCTCTTGGTGCCTCCTTTTTATATTCCTGGGAATCCTGCTCAGCTTTGAGAGCCAAATTCTGCACTGGAGCTACAGAGCATAGCACCTGGTAATCTTCATGCTGAATGTGATTCTTCTTTTTGTTCATATTGTACAGTGTGTGGTACTGGAACCAATTTCAGGCTTTCTTAACTGAGTGGATTCGTAATATATGTTGATGCATCAGAAAAGTAGGATTTGTTCTATTTAGCTTAATTTTTAACAGAGTTTTTAAATCTGCTTTCTTGAATGGAAATAGGGGTAAATTATTTCTGACCCATGTTTGTAATGCTGTCACAAATAAATAAAATAGAGAATATAAGCAGCAGGAGCTACTGCAATTGAGGGGGCTCAGTTTCCTTAGCTATCTAAGTGCTGTGGATGAAAATCCATGTGGGATCAATGCTGTAGGCTTACACATTCCACGAGACTTCAACATGTTTTACAACTATTCCCAGAGTTACTCCAAAATGCAGCTGGTTTCTTTTGGACTTTACGCTTTGTAGAAGTCTTCACATTCTCTCCATTGGTACTAGGATAAGAATTTTAAAAGGCACAAATATTTTTTTCTCCTTTCAGCAGTTTAGGACTGTTAGGGAAGCTGTTGCCCACTTGTGTCACGCCTGCTTTTCAAGAGTCTGAGCACCCGAGCAAGGCTCAGATTAGGTCAGCGTGGGGCTCATATTTGTGTTGTAGGTGCATAAGGCCCACGTGGGCTGTAGTCTTGATGCAGACACTGCATCAGTGACCCAACGAAATTCAATTGTGGTACCAGATTTTAGGAGATTCACACTCACTTACAGTCCAACCCTCACTAGAAGTCCAGTTATCCACTGTGAAGAGGGTTATACATGTGGTAAAACACTTGACAAGGGAATATGGTTTACATTTACTCCTCAGAGTTTGCTAGTGGGAGTATTTCAGTAAGTTCAGAGCTCCTATATACAAACCCTTTAGTAGAGGTTGTCCCATAATCACTGCAGTCCATCTGAAGATGGGAGACATGAGGCTCCATTAAGAGATTTCTGTGTCAGGATTTACCTGATACGTAGTGCACAGAGCTCCTCACTTGTGATGACACATTCCTCTGGTACGTTGAAAGAGGGGCATTTGGGAATTAGAAAATCCCTGGAATTCTATTGAGATACTCTGCCTTACAAAACCATGATGTTTAATAGCTTTATATGAACTACTGTAAAGCAAATTGCAGTAGGGTCTGTTCTGTATCACTGTGGCAATGAGGCCAAGCTCTTCCTAGGACATTGCTGAAAAATTTAGGACTTGGCTGCCAAGTACAAATTGAAGCAGAAGTTATTCCAAAAACTGGAGAGAGATTTCCCCTTCCTCACCCGCTCTCCATGCTGTTGTGTTAAGGGATTTCTTGTATGTGCAAATTTTAAAAAGATGAGTTTAAAATTCATAGATTTATCCAGCCCTTTCCCACCAGTAATTCCAAACCAAAGTTGTTCATAACTGTATGATTACATTTTTGTGCGTATGTGTATGTATGAGTGTATATATGTGAATATATAAAAAAAATTCTCACTACTGGACATTTTAAAGATCTATAGCCTTTACCCAAGAAAATGTTTTTATTTATGAAACATAATTTTGTAAATATTGTGCTAATATACTTAAAATAAAGCCATTTCAAGGTGTTTTTGCCAGAGATCTTGTTGCTCTCACACTGTGCTTTTTAGAAACAGCAGGGCAGTG
>JAUBOD010000290.1:2233021-2245449 GCA_032353885.1 Nothura maculosa | reverse complement strand
CTCGACCTGCTGGCAACGCTCCTCCTGATGCACGCCAGGATCCCATTGGCCTTCTTGGCCATGAGGGCACACTGCTGCCTCATGGCTAACTTGTTGTCAACCAGGACTCCCAGGTCCCTCTCTTCAGAGCTGCTTTCCAGCAGGTCAACTGCTAATCTGTAATGATGCCTGTGGTTATTCCTGCCCAGGTGCAGGACCCTGCTCTTGTCCTTGTTGAACCTCATGAGGTTCCTCTCTGCCCAACTCTGTAGCCTGTCCAGGTCCCTCTGAATGGCAGCACAGCCCTCTGGAGTGTCGATCACTTCACCGGTTTGGTATGGGCGCATACATGCACAAGCCATGTGGACATAGGGCACTCTTTCACCCAGTCCACTCTGCAGGCATTAAATGGAGCAGATGGAGCAGATACAGTAAGATGAAGGCAGGCATTTCCTGACTTGTGATGCATGGTCATCTTCTCCATTGACCTTCAAACAGAGTAATTGCCTGTACAGATTTATTAGTGGGGGAAAAATAATTGCTTCTTAGCAGAAGGCAAACTGATGGTGGAGAAAAAAACTGAATGTTTATATTGTCTAAAGAGTTATAATAAATTCCTGCTTTTGAACTAGTACACTATTGAGTGTATTATAGCTTGAACATGAGGAGAAAATGAATTTTGATTGAGTACTGTAGTTGCAATGAAACAAAATGAAGATGTGTTTCCTGCTCTGTGACCCTAAACACTGCTCTTTTAGAGGAAAAGATTAACAGTGAGTGCCTAGGCGTGCTATAGTTTCCCAGAAAGACTGTGTTTTTGTGAGAGACGAACAGGAGATCAGCAGCGATGGTGCAGACAAGAGGGCTCAGGGGAGGCTGGACCTCTGTCTACCAGCTGTGGCAGACACACAATCTGCATGACATGGAACTGCCCTCTGTCACTTTTCCACCAAGCCGGACGTTTGTCTCCTGTTGGAAACCATGTCACCTTTCCCTCATTTTGAAATTCCCTCTCCTCACTTAGATCAAACATGCTCAGCTCTTTACGAATGCCTTTGAAATGATCAAGTATTTTTCCTTGTCAAAGCACAAGAAAACTAAAGTTTAAGAATTAAACATCAGGAGCCCTCCCCAAAGAGTAGCAAGTAGCAATTTAATGGCTTGAATTTAAGTGAAGAAAAAAAGATGGTCAAGAATTTGCAACATCCAAGCAAGAAGCAAAATTTTCCCATCATTGAAGCTAATACTGAAAAGCTTGACTGCCTTCCCTGCAAACACTGCCTGACAAGAAGATATCTTGGGAGAGAAACTTTCATTTTATTTTATTTTATTTTATTTTATTTTATTTTATTTTATTTTATTTTATTTTATTTTATTTTATTTTATTTTATTGCCACCATGATCCACCAGGCCATATGGTGGGCATCAGGCTTTGCAGTATCTGCTAGGAGAGCCGTGCCTAATACTGCAGGGGACTAAGGCTGTGCCAAGGCAGGACTGCAAAATACACTGTTATGGTCTTGAATACCCCTGTGTAGCATGGCCTGCGTTTCCAGAGAGCAATTTGGGTATTTTGGGTATTTTAAGTGGTTAATGAATGATTGAGATTTTTTTTTATTTGTCTCTCTGTGTGCATAGGTGTTTCTCTGTGCATGTGTGTAAAATGCATGCCCATACGCCCACACAAACACACACAAAAAAATAAACAGACAAATGTCGAAACTGAGGCAAAAACTTCATTTGGCTTAAAAATCAGACTCCTGGCTGTTTTTCAGGAAGCGCCAGGAAGCACCAGGGCTCCGAATTGTGTTTCTGTGAAGAATGGCAGGAAGGCTAAAAGAGAGTGAAGAGACAGCCCTGCGTTGCCTGGCGAAGGCTGCACTTCTGAGCCGCATCCCGTACAATTACCACGACATTTCCCCAGCAGTGGCTTCGCCCTCGGCCACAGCCAGGCCACCTCTGCCCCATGGCAGACAGGGCGCCTTGGTCATCAGGGTGGTGCCGGTCGCGACCGGTTCAATCTGCCTCAAAATGGCGCAGCTGCCTCTTGGGGCCCTTAGTGCTGGTTGGGGACCACCCTTGCTGTCAACTCGCACGTATTCCTGCTTAATGCCCCTTCCTTCTTTTTATTTTTCATTAAGGATTCTTTTGTCCCGGGTGCTGGAAGGGTGGCAGCCCCTGGAAAGCTCTTCCCAGGCTGCTGCACCTCCCTCCTTGGAGACCCTTCCCGCCTGCCCTCCTTGGTGGATAATTAAGGAGCACACCACTCGGCTTCAAAACATACAATATACTTTATTGCCTGCTAGATAATCAAAGTGAGGAGTAAACACCATAGCTGGAAAAAAGCAGAAAAGGGCCAGGAGGAGAATATCCAGTCACCAAACAAGTTATCAGGCAATAAACCATACACAATATAAATAAATCTGTTTCCCAAACAACTAAATCTTTATTTCGCTAATGGCCATTATATCATTAATTATCAGTAGTAAAATCTCTGGTTTTCTTTCTCTTTTTTTTTTTTTTTTTTTGCTTTTTTTTTCTACACAGCATTAGTAGTAAGAAATATATAAGGGACTCTGCAGAAAGCAATACAAAGGAGTTATATACACAGGCACCTTCTGTGGAGCGGGAACAGAACCTCATCTAGTAAGGAAAGGCTATCTACAAAACAGAAGACCATGGTCATACAATATTAGCTCAGACTTAGTTTAGCCGCAGCCTTCCCACAACGTAGGCCGGCCGACTTATGTATACATATATACTTTAATATAGATATATATAGAGATTTATTATTTAAAAATAATGTGAACTACCTGTAGTTCCTAGACTAATTTTAAAGAGGCAGTGTACCTTTTCTGAAGCTTCATCTCAGGAAGTATCTTAAAAATGGTATATAAAAGACTAGCAGACCCAAGCTCACTTATCAGTTTCCAATATCTTCCCTGGGTTTTTTTTTTCTTTTTCCCCTAATGCGATAGTTGCCATCCATGTGGACAGCAATGCCTTTAGTCACCTGGATTGCTATTTATGTTGCTGTAATTGCTACCACTAAGTTTATTTGATTATAGTGTTAGTAATTGTTGATTATAAATAGCAATAATGCTGCAGTCCACTGACCGCGTTATGAAGATCTAGTCTGTATGTGCATGCAGAGTTTTGTTGTTTAATCTAAAAGCATTTTTCTCACTGAAAGTGCTTCCCCTGCCAAAAAAAAAAAGGAAAAAGGAAATAAAGAAAAGAAAAAAAAAAGAAAAAAAAAAACACATTCAATTGTATCCAAACCATGTCACAAGGGTTGTTTTTCCTAAGGAAAATGCAGTACCCCACCAAAACCTCAGCAGTCCTCCACACAGCATCAGCCACCCTGTATTGTTTGGACATAACCCTTTGCTAAAGCACAGTCGGTGTCCCGAGGGCTATGGATTACAAAGAGTTGTGAACAACTAAAACCAGCCACCTATTGGAAAAAATGCTCTTAGCACCACCCTGCCCAGGCTCGCTGCTCATGAAGCACTAGGTCATTTTTGTTCATGAAGTGCATGTCTCTTAACATACTCCCTGCCTGGAAGTGTTTGTACGAGCCTCTTCCTAAACCAGCAGTGACAGCCTGATACCTAATTGCTCCACTCTGTGATGGTGGGGAGCTGGGTTTACATGAAGCACAACTTGCATGTGGCTCAGATCCTGGAAGGACTTGAAATACGATGGTGTGAGCAGGGCACACACAGGGGGCTCAGCTTATGGCCCGAGTTAGGTGGGACTGGTACTGTACCACACAGCTCAGGGGACAGACACTTCTGCCACCTGGCTCTCGTGTGTGGGGCCCGGAGCTGCAGCTTGGCAGCTGGGGAGGACGTGCTGCTCACGTGCAGCGGGCTGCCTTTCTAGAGCCATCTCTGATGCACAAAGCCAGCAGGAAGTACCTGGGAACTGCTCAGATTTCCTTCCTTTTTTCCTGCTCGTGCAGGAAATCTGTTACACGGAGCTGGGAAAAAGGGGTGGGCAATGGCTGTTTTTGGCTTTGCAGTGTTTTTGCTCTCAGTCAGGTACCCCCACGGGCTGCAGTGCCTCCTTGCAACACATGTGCCAGGCCACGAATGGGCCCAAGTGACTTGGTACAGGTGTGCTGGCAAGAAGGGCCCTGTTTGCAGAAACCTCCCCTCCAACACAAGCACAGACATCAGGCCAGAAGCCTAATACAAGCAGCATCCTTTGAGCATGACACAAACACCCTTCAATAGGATCAACTGCGTTGATGGGGTTACTTAAAAATACAACTTTTTAAAGAGAGACACCCTGACAGTATGAGAGGTATTTGCAGTATTCCAGAAAGAGAGATGCACTGTCTTGATAAGCCTACCTATCATTAAAATTAGTGCTATGCCAGGCAAACATACCCTTGCTGAGCTGCGCTGCTGCCTCTGTGCACAAAGCAGTAGATGCAACAGTTTTCAGTGCTCCTGAAGTTAGTATGAAGTAACAGTGTTAAAGAGGCAGATTCTCCTTCTCTGTCACAGCTGGGTGCCCACACTGAGCATGCAGGTAAGTCCTGTAACAGAGCGGCCCACACCGAAGGCAGAAACTCAGCTGTATGGTGCACAGTGTAAATCCCTTCTGCCTATAGACTAGGAAAACCCACCGTGAATGGGCGCTGTTTAAAACTCAGAGACCTGAGCTCCCATGTCCCCACGAAGCACTCCCTCGTTTCCATTCCATTCCATTCCATTCCATTCCACTCTGTGATTTTGTGTCACATCCTTGGGCTACTTCTACAGCCTGTGTTACTCAGGTGAATGCGCCAACACGATAGAAGGGAAATGCCCCTGTCCTTGTGTGTTTTGTAGCTTTGGTAGCAATTCAGTGCCTGCAGAGATGGCTTTCAATTCTATTAGTAATTCCTGTTAAACTCTTCGGTTGAGTAGGATAAACTCTTTTCATCAGCTGGGAAAACATGAGAAGCACCCCAGTGTGATGGAGAAGAGGAAAAAAATCTTAATACAGAAGCTATTAAACTGGATATAAAACTCAGACCAAAAATTCACCTTTACTCGTTGTTGTGGGGGATTTTTTGACTCTCAGGGAAAGGGTGTAATTTGGAAGTCACACTCAGGTTGATCTGATACTGCAAATTGCAGTCTTTTTTGTCTTTTTTGACTCCACTGCAACCTATTTTTGTTGATATAAGGTAGGGTTGCTAGGGCTGAGCAGGAGTTAGGAAATTATTGAGAGGGTGAGATTGGAGGTAGGAGGGAAACTGTGAATCAGAAAGGAAAGCACATTCCCTAGGGCACCAGTGAAGATGATCCTGCTGCTGAAAGCCAGGCACTGCTGAACACGCTGCTTAAGCTGCAGCTATAACAAAGTCTGATTGGCATCTACCAACATTTAATAGCCTGTGTGTGACACTGGGAGCTGAAAGTTCCTAGAGCTTTGGGAAAATCCCTTAACTCCTTCCATGCCCCTTTTATGGTGTTATTTATCTGACTCACAAAATGGGTGAGGAAGCGACCCTTTAGTAACTGCATTGTTGCATCCACTCTCTTTTTAGCCAGTACGCTATTCCTCTTGGCTCCTGCAGAAGGCTGCCTGTAGGAATACTCGCCCTACAGTGCAAGCGCCCGGTGGCTCTGCAGTCGGACCAGGATTTTTCAGAGGTGGCAGTGGTGTTGAACAGACTGAGGTCCCTCACCTATCTACATCCCTGGGACTATCCATATGTATAACCCTGGGCAGATGTTGGCAGCCTGCAGCAAGTAGCTGCAGGAGCCCAGTCTTTCTGGGGCCTCTGGTTTGGATCCCGCTCAGAGTTTCACTTACTCCGGCCCTTTGGTTCTACGCCCTGTCCCTCACGGAGCAGCCCGCAGGAGGGCCAGGTCTCCAGAGCCGGTGCTCACGCACCCGAGGTGCCATCTTACAAGGCAAGGCAGCTGCCATCTTGTGGGGGCAAGGACACTTGCCCTTGGTGCTCACAGGGCCTGGGGCGCCCATTAATCTCTCAAGTATTTCAAAGTAGTTCCACTAGTCCTGCTTTTGGGATGGGAGGGAGCACTGCAGTCCTAGCTGTGGCTCTCTAGTCCCCAGGAAAAATCATCTACTTCAGAGAGCCATGCAGGTCATCATCCCTACATTGCTGATCCCAGCGTTTCTCACTTGTCCTGCAGGGAATGGACAGCAGGCAGGGACTGCACTGTGAGCGCAGGAGATGCCGCGGCCTTCAGAGGATGTCTGGAGAAGGCCTGTCTGAGGCATGGAGGCAACAGGAGCGTGGCCATGGAGCGAGCGCACGGCCCATGACTGCCCCACTGCCTACAGGCACTGCCGGAGGACATGCACCTTCTCCGCGTTTGGTTTCAGCCTCACGGTATGGCTTTAAACACTGACTCACAAAAAGGTACTGAGGAAAAAGCTGGCAGGCTCTTCCTCACTGTCAGAACTCCGTAGAAAACATGAAAGGCAACTGCTGGGTAGAAAACACAGCACTAGAAGAAAGGTCACTCTGAACCTCCCTGGTATGGCTATTGACCGGCAGCCTGGCACAGCACTCGAAGGAAGGGATTTTGAAAGGCCTGGGGAAGTCATATGGCTAGTGACAAAGCCGGGCTGGTGCTCGTTGAAAATTTCATCTCACATTTTATCCAATCATTTACTAGTAAAGTTGTAATCATAAAAAAAAACTAAAAATACCTGTCTAAAAACTTGTTAGGACACAGGACACGGCTAAAGCACTGGAATAAACTGTGTGGGGAAGCAGTTAAGATTCTGCTACTAAAGGCTCTTCAGGACTCATCTTCCATCCTGCCATGGGGCACAGACAAACTCCAGCTGGCTCCTAGTCCCCTTCAGACTCTCTGCCTGATGGGAAACATGGCCCAAGTCCAGTCCCATCCCATCCTGGGATGTGCTCAGCGTCCTGACTGGCTGCTCACATTTTTCCCTTGGCTTGCTGTTCATCTGGTTACATGCACACATCCTGTTAAGCATCATTTTATATCTTCACAAGCCACCACAAGCCTGCCTACTTTTACAGTCTTGTTCTATATATATATTTATATAGATACATATATATGTGTATATACATAGATACATATATATGTGCATATACATATATACACACAAATATATATATATAGCCTCTCCAAGCAGCAAACCAAGAAGAATGAAAAAAATAGCATTTCAGAAGCTGCCACTAAAGCTTAGGTTCAACATTTTGCGTTCTTGAAAAATATTGAACAATCTGTTGACCAGTTGATAACGAGCAAGGAAAAAAGCATTCCCCAGAATCACTGAATCTTGTAAATACCTTTAACTTTTTTTTTTGCCTAGAGCTTGCAGGGGTCTCAACCACAGTTATTTTTACCTGATTCACATTTCACATAAAATGCTACCCTGCTTGCAAAAAAAAAAGTCAAGTTAGGACCCTGGGATATTTTATGCAGACACTTACAAACACCACATGAAATATTGTTAGTAAATACCAACATCACTGTGAAGACAATCATCTGTGACATTTTGTTTATCATAATACAATTTCGCAAAGCTGACCTCACATACAGGGTTCCTCCCAGCCAGTTGATCACAAGGAATTAATTTGATGGCATTAATAGCAGTTAACCTGCAGAGAATGAAAGGAAACCAACAGCCGCCACCAACAGCACAAGGCTGCTGCACTTACACGGAACATTCTGTGGGAAACTAGTTATTTACCACTTCTGGAGTGAACAGCTAAATTAAATCCGATTGCTAACCTGCCTTCACCATAGAAACGCTGGCAGAATATGCAGAATTTGGTATGCAGAGCCTGATTTACAGAACTGCCCATCTTTTCCGTAGGCTTGCGTGAACACACTGGTATTTTTTTCTGATTTATAAATTTGACATGGGTGAAAGAAGTCCATTGAGTGACACGTTTAATCAGGCCACTCAGTGGCATCATTCCCGATCTCATGTTTCTTAATCAAATCAATGTTATGCCCAGCAGCTCTTGTTTCTGACCAGAAATGTCCACATGGGCACAAACTCAAGGTGTACCAAGCCTTGAGGCAACGCCAGTAGCCCAAGGATGTGGATGCAGATTCCAACTGCAAGTGCCTGTTGCCACTGGAGCTGCTCAGCTGCCTAAATATGGATCATGTTTAAATTCACCACCAGTCAGCATTCGCAGCCAGGCTGGTGCTGCTCAACAACAGAACTTCTATGCTATTAACTGCTCTCATTTTAAATCATTGTTGAAATCACCTTGAAACATGGGGCCCACCTTTCCACCTTCATCTGAGCTCCTAATGTTAAGCAAAGCTTCTACCTTTTATGCAACACCATGAAGTCATCTTTTGAACAGAATTATGTCAGCGATACAGAAGGAAAAACTTAAACTTAAATGTGGTCCTCAGCCTGCAACCCTCCTCTATGCAAGACATGTTAACCTAACTGGGACTGTATGAGTGAGGTGAACAGAAAATCCAGAAATACTTTAATCTGCTCTGAAGATTTCTTCAGTAATTATTAAGAAAGTAAACTTAATTGTTTGGATTTTTTTCCCTAATAAAGAAATCTGAAACAGTTTCCTTTTGCAAGTTTAGGCTTAGTATGAGTGGACACAAATATATGTCTGCTGTATAGTGCTGAAGTTAAAGCAGGGAAGAAAAAAGCACATTATTACAACTTATTTTCAAAGTTGCTTCAATGAGCCACGCATTTAAAAGTGAAACCAGACAAATCCTCCTGATTTGGCCAACTATTTTCTGCAATAAGCTGTTCATAGGAGGACATAATTGACCATATTCTAAAATAAAATGTATTTCTGGCACCGGCATGACCTGGACTTTTCTACAAAGAGCAGGGCAGGGAGGAAGGGTGCAGGGAGCAGAGCTTTGCTGCTGTGTATAGATTAAGGGAGGATCCCACCCCTTTATGCTTATATTTTTGGAGAAACTACATTTTATGTTCCCCATATATGGGGAACATACTTTTCCAAATATCATCAATTATAAATACACTTTGCAGATGTTTTGGAGCTGTGAAACAGCTAAGGGAGGTCTGAGACAGATCCTACCCCACTGAAATTCAATGGGATTTTTGCCATTGATGTCAACTGAATATTTAGCCACTCTAGGAAAAGGATGACAGGGAAAACATGACTGAAAAGCAAGATGAGACATTTGTAAGCAAAGCTTGGCACCTCCAGCTTCCCGCAACACAAAGCACAACCATCCACTATGTCTGAGAGATGGTTTTCTACCAAGTCTGTGTCTATCAAAACTACGTCTAGCAAAGTTTCAGTTGGTTTGCAGATCTGACAGAAATGGCAAAGCACAAACCAAAAAAAAAAAAAAAAACCAAAAAAAACCCCAATGTGAGCAGTTTCTTGGTGGCTGTTGCTGGGCTGGTAGCGCGACTGTGGCTGCAGTGATGCACAGGCCTGGGACAACACGCAGGCCTGGGGACATGTGCAGGCCCGGGGCCATGCTCAGGCCTGGGGCCATGTGTACGCCTAGGGCCATGCACAGGCCCGGGGCCATGCGCAGGCCTGGGGCCATGTCCAGGCCCGGGGCCATGCACAGGCCTGCCGACGATGCACAGGCCCAGGGCAATGTGTAGGCCTGGGGCCATGCGCAGGCCCGGGGCCATGCGCAGGCCTGCCGACGATGCACAGGCCCAGGGCCATGCGCAGGCCTAGGGCCAGGCACAGGCCCGGGGCCATGCGCAGGCCTGGGGACAATGCGCAGGCCCAGGGCAATGTGTAGGCCTGGGGCCATGCGCAGGCCTGGGGACAATGCGCAGGTCCGGGGTCATGTGCAGGCCCATGGAAGCGGAGGATTCTGAGGGCCGCAGGCTGCCATGCCACGGCACCCTGTTCAGGCCCTAGGCAGCAGCGGGTGTTTCTTGAAAGATACCACCCGCCACGTGGGATCTGTCTGGGCATTGGTGAACGGACTACATGTCTGCTTTTCATCAAAATGGCATAAAGCACTCCCCACGCTCCCCGAAAATTACAGAGCCTGTGAAGCACTCGGAGTATTTTCTGCTTTCTCAAAAGAAACTCAGAAAATCTTAGTTAAGAATATGTTTTTCTGTCAGTATTAAAGATGCTTTTAAATGGCAGTCCTTGGTTGTCAGTTAGGCAATTGCTATTTCTGTGATGGAATAGCACACATTTATTTTCTTGACTTTTTTTTCAAGGCTGCAGATTAACAGAGTCTATGAATATGAAAATACTGTTTTTACCTTTGCTCTTTGAATGTGTTTTCACGATTCTCAGACAAGGAACATCTATCACTTGCACAGCGCTCACAAATTAGTTATTTTAAAAACGTATCTCATACTTAAATATGCTTTCTGTTTGACAGTCCCACAATAGGCATTGTCTGTAGGCAGCCCTACAGATAATCTGGAGATTACTGCCCTTCCAGCTCCCTGATGACCAAGTTATTTCAGGTCCATTTTGCAACCCTGTAGTCACAGAACCTATACAAAGTGTATTTGCATTTCCTCTCATTTCCTTTATAAATGACCAAGGGCTCAGCACTCATGTCAGTAAACACTTGTATTCCACACAGTTTACATGGAAGTGGCCTAAAAAGACTGGGTCTTGTTATGTTTTTTCAGGTGTAATCGAGTAAAATTCTGCTTCCCTTTCACAAGGGCATTTTGTGAACGTGCTGTTTCTCCATGCACAGAGCCTGGTGGCAGCAGGGCCGCTGGCGACCCAAGGACAGAGCTTCTCCTGCATATTCTGCGGCACCACGTGCGCTAAGCTCTGTCTGTGTGGCTGTAAAACATGACAGCAAAAACCATCCCAACCCCGACGGAGGTGGAAGCGGCACCGGGCACCACAGTGGCGGGGTTGCCACAGTGCTGCTCTTTGTCTGCTGAGCACCTCCCTACACGGCGCTTTTCCACTCAACACTGCTCTGCTAGGACAAGGACAAACCTGGGGAGCTGCGACCATTTCCAGAAGCCGGGCTAGAGCTGCAGGACGCCACTGAAGAGGTGCTGCAAAGGACGCAGCAATCCCCAGCTCCCTCTGAGCAGGGACAACGGATCCCACTCGCTGAATGGAATCAATTCTCAAAACAGCCACCTTCATCTCTAACCCGCAGGCTCTTTTTATCCCTCCTCGTCCGAGTCAGCATCATTAGACCTGGCTCTGTGCTGACACTGGCCAGCAGAGAGCTGGGCTTGTGGGGCTGAGATCCTAAGACCAGATACATCTTACGAGGTCTAGCGTCTGTGTGAGGCGTATCTTAAGAAGCCTTCATTTCTGAGACGCTCTCTCACTGCTGTGGATTTCTGCCTCAAATAACTACTTATCCGTAGTTATCCTCACTTTTGAAAGATTCCAAGATTGAATTGACTAAATCCTAAATACAGTACACTGCAGATAATAACTGTCTTCAAGTAAACAAGTTTTAAAAAAATTATATTCCAAAATTAAGCAGTCACATACTGAATGCTTCCATTCATTACCTTCCAGGGCGAAAGTATGCCTTGTACCAGCCAAGCACAATATATTTTCTTGAAACACAGCAGGAGGAATTTGCTTAACTACTGATTAAAATCATGATGAAGACTTAGTATTATTTATGAAGTACACAGATAGAAGCACTTACCAATGACACTTCTGCCACGTACCACATACGTCTGTCATCTAGAAGCTGAGGGGTTTAAAAGATGCATCACACTTCTAGCAGCTCCCATATTACTTTTGACTGTGAAATTATTGCTACTCACTGAAGCAAAATACCGCATCCTCTCCAAACTGTACACCGGAATTTCAATTTCTCACCCTTTTTTAGACCGCCTGGCAAATCTCACTCCTGAAATTGGAACCTCTTGAAGACAACTGAAAGCCCATCTCCTGCAATGGTAGCTTTTCTGCCGTACATCTGCTGAAAAACACTCCTCTCCAAAGAGAAAGTCTAGTTTTGTTGCAGCAACCTGCCATCCCTGGGAACACTCTGTAGCTGAGGTCAGTGCGGACTCGTTATGTGTGAGGCCATCAGACTGCTGCCTGTGGAGACCTGGAAGCTCCTGAAGGGCCGACTTTCCTGTCCCGCATCCAGCTAGGTCTATACATTCTGTTTCGACCAAAGCAGACCAAACATTTAGGCACTCAGTAGGGCACCATCCGTGTGTCAGAGGGACACGCCGTGAACCTCCTCCAGACAATTTCACCCTTCTCCCTGCTGAAGGCAACAAACACCTCCATGCCATGCCAATCAAGGCAGCTCAGCCTTCTTTCTTCTATACGCACCTCATCCGAAGCCATCACCGTAGTCACTAGTTTTGCAAGACTGACAACTGCTGCAACCTGAGGTCTCAGTTCACCATGGGCAACCTAGAGCTCGCACTGCTGAAAGACGCAGGGTCAAACTGGGGTGTAGGGCCAACATCGTGAGGAGTGTCTGAGGTTCTGCACCTCAAAACTCCTGCCAACATCCTGCCTGGTTTTA
>JAUBOD010000290.1:2222464-2232921 GCA_032353885.1 Nothura maculosa | reverse complement strand
GGGTGTAGGGCCAACATCGTGAGGAGTGTCTGAGGTTCTGCACCTCAAAACTCCTGCCAACATCCTGCCTGGTTTTAAGCCCTGCAGCAGCAATGTGATTTCAAGAATCTTAGCCTCAAAAGCATCTAAAAATCCATGATTTTCACCACAGGAAGCTTGTTATGAATAAGCCAATCCTAACAGTAAGTGCTGACCAGGAACGAAGCAATGCAGTGCTGGGCTCAGAATGATCTGGCTCGGGCGTCTGCCGTGACCAGGAAGCCTTTGGCAGGCCACTATAGATATTATCTACCACCAAGATACATTATAGACGTTTGTCTTGGATCACAAAGATGCCTCCTTCTGACTGCTTAATTTATTTCTTTTTCTTTTTTCTTTCTTTTTTTTTTTTAATTAGACGCTTGGCCTTCTCCTCATGAGCATTTTACTAGGCACTTTTAATCAGGACTTAAACTAAGACACTAAAATTATTACAGAAATAAACCAGTGAACTAAAAACGGTGTTTGTTTCTTGGTGTTTTAGACAGCTTAACTGAACCAGCCTCACATCAAGGGAAGGAAGCTCCAACTGCCTTGTGCACCCCTGGCCACAAGGGCAGCCCCTCTGTCCCAAGTCCCATGTCCTGCCCGGCAGGGACAGCTCCAGCTGCGGGGATGCGAAGGGAGAGCAAAGGCCCAGGAAAAGCACCTGACTACGTGGATCTCGGGGACCTTATCCCTCCCCTCACACTAAGGAGGTTGTCATGAGGAAAGATGTAGCCCCCAGATTTCCCTCACAGTTCCCTCACAGGCAGAGGCAGGTAGGATTAAGGGGCACACCACAAGCAGGAATCTTCAGAGGGGGCTGTAAGCAGCCCCTGGTCGGTGGGTTGCGGTGATGGGCCTGCACTGGGCGCACGTTTCAACTAGCGCAGTTTGCTCTGCGCCTTCCAACCACGTAACCACGGAGCTGCTAGAGGGGGGACAGTTGGATTTTCCAATAATTTTGTTGTTGCTAATTCAAACGATGCTGATGAGGCCACAGGCTGAACAACATCTATTTGCCTTTGCGAGTGAGACGCTCGGTTCCAACTGCCAAGAGTCAGGCACTGTTTGGATTTTTCTAGAAACCGGCTTTGGCAGGACAGATGAATCTGGGCCATGTCTTGTTCTCCCTTTCCAGATAGGCTTGGGCACAGAGCTTAGGGGCAGTGTGTGAAAGCCACTCCGCTGACAGCAACCCTGAGGGATTCCCCAATGCTTCTTGGTGAAGGAGAAACCCTTGGGCTGCTTTCCTGTAACCCACACAGGTATCCTGGGTTTCCTTCAGCATGAGAAGACTTCAGCTGCAGTCAAAGAAATCAGTGCTCTACTGCGCGTGTTTTCAGCCAGAGCAAGGGAACTAGCGCTTGGGAAAGCTCTTCCTTCTTGATCTTGGCCTAGGGAAGCCTGTCTGACACAAATCATGATGAATGCACCTGGAACTGGCTGTTTTGTTCTCCATACCCAAACACTAATGTTACCAAAAGGAACCGAAAAAGGGCTAGACAGTGGCTCCGAATATGAAGTGTTTGCATTCAAGAAGCTACACTTTGTGTCATGCTTGAAATTCCAACTTAACGAGTATGAACTCCGAGTCTGTTTCAGTTGCTTCCTCTTGTTTTAAGGTCTAGCAAAGAGTTTGAAGCCTGGAGTAAGCTGTGAGCATCATGTTATATGGGCCTGGTTTTGAGCTGGTGGGGCAGAGGCAGCTGCACGCTGTGCTAGTTCACCTCTGCTGAAAAGCTAACGGGTCTTCTCCTACCAGAAAGCATCCAGCAAAGGAGGGTGAGTGGAAATCTAGAGTGTATTTTCAAATATCTCTGTATTAGGATTCAATTTCTTACAGCCTTCTGCACCAAGAACCGTCCACAAAAAGAATTTCACACTGAATAGAGGGTAGGCGTTATATCTTACAGGTTTTATTTTTGAAAACAAAACAAAACAGAACTTTGCAGCAAATATAGAAATGTATCTCATATTTTGTTACAAAGTGCTAGTGTCCTACTAAGGAACTGACAGTCCTACGGGCTATAAGTTGGTTATGGAACGCGCAAACGTAACTTTGCACCTCACTTAAAGTTTTCACACTGTATTAAAAAGAGTCTGTTTGAGAGATTAGCTGCATGTTAAAAAATAAGAACGCAATGAGTAACAGAACAACAACTGGAATCGATGGGAAAATGCTGGAATGCCTGGCAAAAGGCGAGTGCTTTGGGAGGACGCACCTTTCGCCCCATGTCCTGAAAGAAGCAAAGGGAGGGAGGGCTGGTAACATAAAGGGATCCACATGCACTGGGAGCTGGCTGGAGAGGCAGCCATTCCGTGGGAACAACAAAATGCGACGGATTTTGAATGATGAAGATGACTGTTTTAAGGTAATTTGGTAATCACAGAAATGGAAGTGGCTTATTGGGCACATTGGACTGAGGGAAAATATATTCCCTGGGAAGATTTCTGGTTTCTTAAAACTCACGAAATCTGAGTTTTTCACTTCCCTTCCCCAAATACCACTGAACAGGGCGCCCTTAATGCAGCCGCGGCTCTGTTCCCGAGGGGTCCTCGCAGAGACGCTGCTGCTCACCCAGCCAAGGCAGGGCAGCACTGCCCACGCCTCCCCTTCCCTGAGTAACGGGCATATTGGTTTTAAAAAACACAGCGAAACACCAACGTTTCCCTTCCTCCTGCTGCTTTTGCTCCAGACACAGCTCTGCTCCCATGGGATCAATAGGTTCTACTGGATTCATGAGGCCTGTGCTCAGGTCTTCTAAGATGAGAAAAATAACAAGGCAATCAAAGGATGCTTTGTGTGTCCAAGGACAGTTGAAGACAAGATCCAAGGGGATAATTTTCCAGCCTCAGTAAGAGGGAAAAACACAGAGACTCAAGCAGGGGGTCCTGCTTCCAAAGCAGCCATCAGGGAGTAGGGATGGTGCCTGCTGTTTATTTCCAAGAGAGAATCATCTCATTTCTCACTAAATCATTAGTGTCCAAAGACTGAAAACGTAGCAAGGGCTTCATCATGCAGGATGGTATCAGTTAAACTCACATGGGCTGTCAATGGGTTTTCCAACTGCACAAAGATGACAATATCCAGAAGGACCAAGGGGAAACTTCCCTGTGGGGAGTCCCCAGGGGGCTCTGGAGAAAAGGCAAGTTTTTCTCTCCTGGCCTCCCTACCTCGCTCCTGGCTGTCCCTCAATCTCTAGCTTCATGATGGCAAAAATTACCCATATTCCATGGCACTTGCATGTGTCTGAGCATCTTCCCAACATTTCCAACAACACTGAACCGGGCTCGGGAGCTTCTAAGAATAAAATGGAAGCTTTCACTATAGACATGACTAACCAAGGGCAAATGGGCATCTGCTTGCTGTAAAATATGTAGGTTTTTTTACACTCATCATCTAGTGCTTGAGTGGATGACTTGACAGAAAAGTACAGCCCACAGTTCTGAGGATCCATCTCTGTTTTTGGCATCTTCCATTTTTCAGGTAGAAACAAGCTTGTTTTTTTATGTAGAGAAAAAGAAGTAAAATATCCTAACTAAAAGCAAAATCTGCAAACACTATTAACTCAGCAGTATGTTAAAGTAAACAATCACTTGGTGGTAAAGCAGGTGACGTATCCAAAAAGCTCCATTTTAATAATATTTATTTGCAATCATTAGTTTTAAACGGGAAACTATTTACAAGCACACACTAAGATAACCAAAATAGACTGAACATAAAAGAAATCTGTTTGAAGGTCCTTTTCAGATATTTCAAATATTTTATTAAATATTTTATTCAGTTTCATGATCACAGTTTAATGTACTTTAGCATGTTATACACATGACTTAACATGTGCACTTAGAAATAGCAAATTAGAGGATCTTGAAGAAAAAAAACGGCATTTTATAAATGTGCTTATTGACCTTAACTATACACACCTAAGAAGGCAGTAGCTCTGTTACACAACTGATGGAGATAAACTGTTGTAAGGCATGTTTACACCAAGCTTTAAAGAGAAAAAAGCCAAACACCGGGTCAAAATTCAGTGGAATTACATGTGAGAACAGAAGTTGACGGATTGGGCCCTACGAGAAGAGATCATAGCAAATCATTTATGTTAAAACTATCAAGGGAGGCTGGTTACTCAAAGAGAGCACTGCTGGAAAAGGTTTCCTTAGCGTCCAGGTCAGCAGGATCTGTGTTTCTGTTGATGCCTTCTGAAAACCACATGTAATGCGCAGGGGAGAAACGGAACCCTACCCAGTCAGCCTGGAAGCTACGGTCCGAGACGCCACACGTTGCTTCATGATGGGACACGGGGAGCCTCATGCACAGGCACACGCACCAGGCGCAGCTCTCTGGGGTGTGTGGGCACACGCACGTGTACGTATACATATAGATATGTGTACGTGCACGTATACACAGACACGTACATCTCTGCTTCTGTCACCAAGAAAGCCCTAAGCACTGACTAGAGGTGAGCAGAACGTGTGGCGGGAGCAGCTGCCTGGTGTTTGCTGACAGTCCAGATCCCGGAGCTAGGAGATAACCCTTTGGGAGAACCTGGCGCACGTGAAGCCACCTGCGTTTGATTTGCAAACACGGTGTGACCAAACAGCTACCTCCGTGAGGGGGCGTCACGCGAGCCCAAAGGGGCTGCAGTCCTGCCCTATGGCTTAGGGCGGTGCTGCTCTTACATCAGGGCGGCCTTCAGCGTTAGCCCAGGCCTGTGCCCGAGCTGGAAGCCGAGGAGGTCAGATCCTCCCGGATTGCTGCCCTATAGGGATGAGCGGGGCGACACGCAAGCTTCCTGCGAGCTTCCTCTCTGTTCTGCATGGGATGCTGAGTGCAGAAACGACTGTGATGATAGCCCTTGGGGCAGAGAACAAGCCGGATTCAGCGGATGAGGAGGCAGATGCCTCTTTCACAGCCCAAACACATTGGTTGGTGGCTCTCGGTGTCCTGAGAGCGACAGCTCGAGATGACAGTCCCACAGCACGCACAAGGTCGGGAGAACGCCACACGCAGCACACAACACGGCAGAGACATCCAGAGCTCTACAGCATGGCACAAACTGGCACAGCAAATGGCCAGCACCGAGTGGGGAGCATGGGGCAGGCAACACGCGTGGCGGGCAACGCGCGTGGCGGTGACGTCTCCCTCCCGGATGGACTTCGGGAGCAGCACCCGCCTCAACACTCCACCCTGGGCAGCAGCCGGAGTCACCACCGGTGCAACCAACACATCCTGCGTGCCTGCTATGTGTCCCAACCAGCCCGAGCTGTCGGGTCCGCATCCTGCCGCCCGCACTGCTACGGCAGAGGGCAAAGTGCCATACGACTGGGCTACCCTGCTGGATGGTGCTCCAGGGAAGCACGCGGGGAAGCCACGGATGAAACGGTTCCAGGATGAAGCCGGAAAGCAAAGGCAAGGTAACTAAAGTAGTCTTTTAGGAGAGGTAGCCGTATTAGACTCAGCATTCAAAGAAAGGGAGTGCACTCAAAAGATCAACATACATTATAATCTCATGTAGACCCATCGTGTTTTTAATCTTTCCTACATTTTTCTTTTGCAGAATGTATACATACACACGCACACACCCACACACACATTATATATATATATATAAAAAAACATCTTTTTTTTTTTTCTTTTTCCTAACTCCCCTTTGCTGCTGCAACTTCACCACACTGAGAACGAGGCCAGTTTTCCTTCCTTTCACCCTGTGCCAGCCGCCCCACGCCTACACCTGCAGCCTTCAGCGCCCGGCGGGCAGCGGCACAGGCCGCAGCAACCAGAGCCGCCTCTATTTAACACCCTGCTCCTGGCGAGGGCACCCCAAAGGCGGCGGCACCGCCACGGCGCCCTCGGCAGCCCGCCCCACACCGGGGAGCCTGCAGGCGGCGACTCAGGCCTGGCCCGCAAAGGTGCCCTCAGGCCTGGCCTGCAAAGGCAGTTCCTCAGACCGGGCCTGCAAGGTGACTCCTCAGGCCTGGCCTGCAAAGCGAGTCCTCAGGCTGAGCCTACAAAGGCAGCTCCTCAAGGCGAGCCCACCAAGGCGGCTCCTCAGGCCGGGCCTGCAAAGGCGGCTCATCGGGCCTAGCTCACAAGGTGGCTCCTCACGCTGGGCCCACCAAGGTGGCTCCTCAGGCCAGGCCCACAAGATGGCTCCTCAGGCCAGGCCTGCAAAGGCGACTCCTCGGGCCTAGCTCACAAGGTGGCTCCTCAGGCCAGGCCCACAAGGTGGCTCCTCAGGCCGGGCCTGCAAAGGCGGCCCCCGCTCACACAGAGGCACCCGAGGCGGGAAGGCGAGCGACGTGTCACCCGCGCCCCTGCTCCCCGGGCTCCTTCCAACACCAACACTCACCGCCACCACCGCGGGAGTCACACACCAAGGCCAGAAAATACAAACCAGGCTCACAAGAAGTCTCCTGCTTCCCACGACTTTGGGATATCGGGTTAGTATAAAAGAGCATTCAGTCATCTTAAATAAATATACTCTATTTCTGAAATCACAGCACATTCAAGGGGTAACTACTGCCGCACTCAGAGCAGCGAGTAAATCTCCATAAATGCTTTCGGTAGATTTGGTCTAATAATCTGGAAAAAATCACCTAACGCGGGGATAAGAATCTGCATCTCAAATGCTGTGCAGAACGTATTTCCCATATCTGTATACAGTACTAGAACAATTAAGAAGACATTACAGTAATTTTCTCCCAGCTGCGTACGTCTGTAGCTTCAGCTACGATCATATACTTTGTATACCTCAAAACAATATGCGAAATATCAAAGATCGCTAAATAAATAAAAGCCAAGGAAAACTGGGACAGTACTGCATTGTACACTTGAGACAAGATTCCCCGCTCCCATGGATAAGTCATAGAGGAGGACTACGATAATTGCTTTTTTTTTTTCTTTTTTTTTCTTTTTTTTTTTTAAGAAAGATTTATACACAGGTTCAGATCCAGAAAATAATGTGAAATGCATAAATATCGATAGCTTTAGCTAAGTTAAAATGGGTTCAGTAAAGTATGATACAACATATTCAGAATAAACAAAGCAGAAAAGCATCATATTTTGGTTTGCTTGAGATATACATAAGGTGCAACAATTTCTTCTCTAGAGGCATTTGTGGATAACGGGTAACAGTGTTTGCTGGTATACTGCAGTACACACGAGAGCAATATGATTTTCCAAAATGAAAGCAGCTGAAATTAATAAAAATTAAAACAAAACAAACAAACACGAGAGGAAAAGAAAAGGAAAAAAAAAAAAGAAACCCAATACAGTAAAATATTGGTCTGAATTTTTTTGTTGTGCTAACAGATTTTGTTACCTGAAAATACTGATACCCCTTCTAGTAGATTCAGGGAAAATTCTAGCTACTGAAATCAAGACATCACTCGGAGAACCAACAAAGGCAAATGCCTAGTGAACTATAAAGCTTTGCAGGATTTCTGCTACTCTCAGTGCCTAATCGCTTAAAAATTAAGCATATCTACAAAAAGGTTTATAAGTATCTGAAAACAGTCATATCCAGTAAACTGACCCAACCCTACCCCCTCTCTAAGGGAAAGTCAAGGAAAAGCAGATCAAGTAAGATATTAATTCATATAGAAAAAAGTAATTTTCTGTTTCTTTTAAAAAAGGTACCATTAATATACAGAAATATCTTCAGGAACAATATTGAAATTTAAATTGAGGAAGGATGGGGTGCTTTGACAAAAATATATCTACTCTAAGGGTTTCTAGAGAAATAAGTTAGTACCATTGTCAACGTGAACGGCCTGCACTGTAACATATTTGGATTTCAGCTAATTATAAAGTGGTCCAAAACTCCAACAGCCACCTCGCCGTGACCCTATCGCTTTAAGTTTTTCCTGTCCTGTTAAAATAACTTACAAAAACCTTAATAAAATCTTATTAAAAATACTGCCATGGACGGCAATGGCATTCTAGGGGGGCTCTAGGTCATGAATTCACCTGGGTTTTTAAACAGCCTTTTTTCACTGACTCGTTGGCTCTTAAATTTTATTGTTCTTTTGTTGCTGCTGTTCCCTTCATCCAACACAGGCATCCTGGATGGTGCTGTCCTAATGATGCTACCTGCCTTTCTGCGAGACCTTCGGCCGTCGGTACAGCTCGTGTGGCACGTTGTGTGTCATTTCTCAACCAGGAACCAAAGACTTTCGCTTCGCTACGACAACGAAAGGCAAAACCTAGCAAGCGTTAATAGAGTTACTGTCCGTATGGCTATTACATCAAATTAGTTACAAAATAACCCCAAAACACTTTTATCAGTTCAGTCAAGTATAAATAAGAATGCCTGATAGAACGATGTAAACTCTCATCATTTAAAGACTTAATTCAAAGAACTTCAAACTCAACCTAATACTATCAAAAGTTCAGCCAGTTTGACGAAGACTAATAGAAAATTATTGCTGGAGTCCAATTTGGTAAATTGTTGTGCTACAATGCAAAAAGTAGGGAAACATCTTGTGCTATAGAAGAAGTACCCTGTTGAACTTGTAGCTTTCGATTAATTACTAGTGATCATTTTGCGTCTGTCGGTAGGAATCAATGCTTGGTTGTACAAGAGTGTAAGTCAAGAGAGTGAAGGCAGCTGGCCAAGTGATACACGTGGCCCGGCTTTTGGGATGTATCTATGAGAGCAAAACACAAAAATCCAACAGAAGCAGAGGCAGAAACTGGCAAAGGAATCTCTGTTTGGTGGTCTGAAATCAGTCGCGCGTTACTCTTCAGTCGTCGTTTACCTGCATACAACTTTACCAACACAACCTGCAATTGGCCCCTCATGCAATCTATGAAGCCAATTTAGACTGTGCATAGTAACTGCAACGATGCCAGCGCCTGTCACGTGTGGAAGGTGTGTGTATCGGTGTGCATGGATATTGAAAAGCCACATTTTTAGGTTTTCCAGAATGGTGAAATAATACTAAGGTCACTTCTGAACAACATATTTGCAGTACTTTTTGTTTACAGGAACATTTCACCAAGTCATTCAGGTAATCTATGCAAAAATAAAGGAACCCTCCAAGGCATGAGAGACAAGTCAATCATCTGCAGTATCTCTCTCTTCCATACACCACTCCTTTTTCTAATGCACATCATCCTGGTTACTCAAAGCTAAATTAAAAAACAAACAAAACCCAAACATAGCCTGTCAGAATTGTTGCCAGTAAACTCTACCACTCCGGTGGCAAATATAAAAGTGCAGAACATCTGGACCACATGGCTGCCCAAACACCGCTAACAATGGTACATCTGTCCAGGCTGCCTTGAGTTCTCTGGAGCAGGTTTTAAATTCATTCTACAATATAAACGTAGGCATAACCTATTAATATAAACCATCTTAGAACTTAAATCTTCATGTACAAAAATGACTAAGAATATCTAATAATAACTAGTGCAGTGCGTCAGTGTTGTTGTTGTTGTTGTATTTTTTCTCTTTTCATTTAGAATAACTAGGTATTATACGGAACTAGTTGCCATACTCTCTGGTTGGTACAAGAGACGCCGTGTGAGCTACAGTAAAAGGAAGGCAGCCTTTTCCACATCAACCACCCATTTACTGCTTAAAAGCTCTGGGATCATTCCGGTTCTGTTCATTAAGAGACAAATAACATCACCCTCCTACACACACTGGGTTCCGATTTGAGGACCTGGCCCAAGTTGCTAATGTCTGGCTTCCAGTGAATTCTGGGCCACTCAGAGCAATAAGCACTTGCTTGCAGTCTATAGTTTCCATCACATGGACTGACTAGCTTCCCTTGGTAAAGACAAGGCTAGGATATTAGGTAAAGCACAATGTTTTACAATAGAGTGGAGCTTCACTGGTCAGCGCAGGAGATCAGCACTGGAGCCTGCGACATGTCGTTGGGCTGTCCCTCGTGCGGCAGAGGCGGCGCCCTCTGGCTCCTGCAAGACACAAGGAGAGAGAGCCTCCGTCACCACGTGCACCGAGGGGCTGCAGAGCTGCAGCAAGGGGGCTGCAGAGCTGCACCGAGGGCGGCTGCAGAGCTGCAGCAAGGGGGCTGCAGAGCTGCACTGAGGGCAGCTGCAGAGCCGCAGCCCTGCGTGCTCTCCTGCAGCAGGAGGGAAATACCCTGAGGACGACCTGCGGTGCCACCTGCAGCGCCGCACGCCCAGTCAAGGCAGTGTTGGAGCGCGGGAGCCAAGGCGCTCGGCTGAAGCCGGAGTCAAGGGCACGCACGTGGGCCACACTGCGCTCTGACGGGCTCTCCGGCAATGCGGGATAAGCGGTGCCAGTGCCGCTCCAGAGCCAGCCTTGGAGCGCCGTGGGATCCCATCCGGCGGTGGGGCCAGGCCTGAGGGCCCAGCTGCCCTGCACGGCCTCTCCAGCTCCTGTAGTGACCCCTCTCTCCGGGGTGACTGCAGCAGCACCGCCCTGCACAGGCCAGCG
>JAUBOD010000290.1:2177109-2189587 GCA_032353885.1 Nothura maculosa | reverse complement strand
GAGCCATGTGCTCTAGGTGACCCTGCGTGTGCAGGGGAGTTGGACTAGATGACCTCTGAGGTCCCTTCCAACCTTAATCATTCTGTGATTCTATGAAAAGGTAACAAAAGGCAAAAGCAATGAGCACTGACACGATGTTGCTCATGGAGTGCCTTCTCCACACACCTTGGAATCCCTGGCTGCCCTTCGCTGTTACAATGAGCGACCGTCTGATTTTGGGGAGCGCCTTGGGAGCGACGCGAGGCCCCAGTTGGGCAGCATCCCATAGGGAAGGAGCAGCCCCGTGCAGCGGGTGGGGAAGGGGAGCCCTGTCTCGGCTGCACTGCTGTGACACCTGCACAGCAGCCAGCGTCCACCCGCTCCGTCTTCACCAACTACCCATGGGCCTAAACTTCTGGTACCCTCTTGAACAGAACAGCTGCGTCCCGAACACCCACTGGCATTTCCCTGGCCCATTCCAACCCAGGAATGGTGTAAACGGATGTCGGGGCCAGGCGCAGCTGGCGTGGGCCCGAGCTGTTCCTGAGAGCTTCCCAGCGATTTAGCGCTATGGATCATCGGGCTCCCGTTCGTGCCGCTCACTGGCACTGCTCAGGTAGCACTGCAGGCGCTGCCCAAGCTGCTCCCTCACTCAGCATCCCACACCGACATTCCCAGGGAAAGGGTTTCAATCCTCATTTAAAAGGGTATATTGGAGCAGCAGAAAGTGGTGTGAATAAACCAAGCTCATCCGCTCGCTCAAGGAGAGCAGAGCGCCTCACAGCCTTAAGAATACTCCCTAGATACCAGCTGGTTTCAAAGCCAATGTTCAACTAGAATTATTTTTTCCTTTACTGTAATTAACAGAAAGTTGATTTTTTATTCTTTAAATGTAAAATAGAAAGGAAAAATATTTAGCTTTTAGAAAGAGACAAAGCGCTAACGGAAATGTAGCATCTAGCAACGGGAGATGGAAGAGGACAGGGAAGAGGAGACTAAGCACACCTCATAAGTGAAGCAATCCTTGCAGAACAGGGCTCTGACCATCAAAGCACTTGATGAGCAACAGTTCTGGCTTTCAGAAAGGACGAAATCAGAGCAACTGAAAAGTTAACCTGGATCTTGGAGGATAATGACTGAATGGGCAGCTCACTTGGAGGAAAGAGAGATGGGAACAGACCTCGTGGCCCGTCATAAACTGACCGAGCTCCAAATGAAACATCTAGGGCTGGACTGGTCGCTTTCTACTCTCTCTATTCCCACTAGAAGGCAGCTTCATAGCCTGAATTTTTTAAGTATTATGAGCTTTCTTATAAGTTCCTGCTTAAATTTACTCAGGGCCAAGTGCTACCCATTGTCCTGGAGGCTGCACTTTTAAGTCTGAATAACTGCTCCTAAGTGGTGCCTCCCCTCTGCTGTATTCATGGGAGTCATCCTACTCCTCCACCACTAGCCCAAGCAAATTGAAGTCTTCTGATGCCAGCACGTACATTCGTCTCCTGTTTTCCTTGCCATCCCTGTAGCCTTGCTAGTCAGTTATTCCAGCTGGAGCTCCTCTCAAGTGGAGCTTCTAGCTGAGTCCTCACTTCTAAGTGTCTTCTTTGCTGGAAAAGTCTCCTGCTTTCTCTCTCTCAAATGAGTAGCTATTAATTACAGGATAAAGCCAGGATTTTTTTAAGTAAGCGAATCTTCAAGAGACACTTAAACCATTTATTTAAAAATAATAATAAAAAAAAAACAAGAGGAGGGAAAAATGACAGCTTAGTAGGAACTGCAAGTTTAATTTGCTGCTTATCCAACTCAAGAACACTTATGCTGCAGCTGTAGCAGAGCTCCCATGTCTGATCCTGGTAAAACACAAAAAATCCTCCCACTACGATTTCAAATTGCAAGATAATATAGGGGAAGGCAGCATGTATATACTCCAACACTGCCATATGTTTACAGTGTCTTCTGAGCATAATTATGCTTCTCTAATGGCACTAAGAACTAAGTAGCACTAGTACAAATAATTTAGAATTCTAAGTGATATTTTGAAGTCATTTACAGGCAAATCAAGAATAAAGGGAAAACGTTGCACATATTTGATATGTAGGACATGATTTGTGACTTTTTCCGTTGCCTTTAACACTGCCTGAACTTACAACCATCTAACTACTTGGAAACCACCTCTCTTGCTGCTATGAGGCTGGCCAGAAGCTGGGCTGGCATCACAGCAACTTTTACACCAGAGGAAAGCAAGAACTGAGCAGAAGCAGGGCCAGCAGGCACCACTTCAGCTAAGTGCTGGATGAGAATAAAGCCAAACAAACAGGGAGAAAAGGGCTGCATGATACTCTTATGAAACCAAAGGTACACTTTGGCTCTATATAATCCATTTTCCAAAATAAAGTGTGGCATAGAAGAAAAAAAGAAAGTTTACAATTATTAACAAGTGAAATGGATTTCCCGGAATGGTTCTGTAACAGGGATGTCTACGGCAGCGCTGCAGGAGAGCAGGGGTCAGCACCCAGGCACAAGGGGCCCTGCTGCTTCCTTCCCGTGCCAAGGCGTTTGGAACTCCTTTCGGGAGCAGGGAAGTTGCTCCTCTGGAGCAAAACCCGAGCACAAGGAGGAGGGTTGTGACTTCCAGACCCGCTCTGCTCCGTCTCGTAACCGCGCGGCACGGAAGCCCTCGCCTGGAATCACACTGCACGGCTCCTTCATGCCCACAAGGGATTTCATCACAGGCATTCTCATGCTGCTAAGCTGCCAAAAAGCCCACACAAGCCCTGTCAGCCGTTTGCTCTTGCTCCATGAAAACGTTTTCCACTCTCTGGGAAACTCTCAGGAACTCTCGAGGCAGAAACATCTCATTTGTCACACACTGGTCATAAGTGGGTAGGATACAACAAAGTTTCCAACACCTCAACATTTACCAAACGAGAAACAGAATGAAAGCAGCTTCCTTTCCACGTTGCATCCCAGGTTTTTAAGCTGCCTCTCTTCAAGCACGTTAACATCTCTGTATTTCAAGGTCACCATTACAACAACAGTTTGCTATTTGTGTTCTGTCAGCGAAGGGGAGAGATTAGCTGCCCTTCACCGAGTACAGGCTCTCTATCTGCTCTGATTTTTTTTTAATTTAAAAATTTGGATATCCCAACAAAATACCAAAAAAGTGCAGATTTTAGAGAAAATTACATTGAACTTAGTTTGATTTCAATACAAAGAGTTAGCTCCACAGGTATATTCATTTAAAGAAACATTCAAACCACCGACTTTGCAGACGTGCATGAGTTATTTGGTATACAGCAAGTTGCAAAGCACAGTGCAATGCTGCATGGAAAAGAATGCACACAGTTAGCACCATCGCTGATCAGAAAATGTCTGGCATTAACAGCAGATAAGCCCGAGCTAAAAAGAAATCAAATCTCAACCCTGAAAGGCCATATTTTAAGAAATGTTCCATACCTAGACCCAATTCGAAAGGTATTCATGCACTTACCTCAGCCCTGGTAACATTGCAAAGTTGTCATATAGGTTTATCATATAGATTTAAGAATGGTCTTGGCAGCTTAACTGGGGGATAGGAAAGGCATTTACACTCTGTTACCACCTGCAGTAAGGAAAACTGGTCTGGCAATCCCACCCCAAAGCTGCATCCTCCACAACCACGAGGTGCTCCCGTGAGGAGCGGGGCTGGAATCTCACCTGCCATGGCGAAGTTCAGCTGGGGCATTTCTTCACTTTTTGTCACTTTCCTGGGGCTTGGTAAATCCTTCGCAGAGTCTGACGAAAAGGCCCACAGCTTCTTCCTGTTTGTAACAGTTGATGTCTGGGTTTTCACAGGTTTGTTTGTTGTAGGGCACCACTTGTACCCTGGATTTGCCTTCATGAACGCATCCTTGTACTAGGAAAGAAAAGGAGAATTATCAGTGACGCCAGTGAGGCCATTACACTGCCTATAGAAGAATGAAGCGCACTGCTTGCGGGAGGATTAAATTCAGCATCTGACCTTCACATTTTGCCATTTTCTAGCCGTGTTTTAATTGTAGATTAGAGTAGGACCGTCAACACAAGCTAACATGAGGAAGAAATACTAAGCTCAGAGAAGTTGAGTAAAACAGAAGGTTGATCACCCAGCGGAGGCTCAAGTGCTGCTCCTGCAAAGTGTCCAGCAGCCACAGCAGGCAGCTATTTAAATTCTTCTGCAGGTACAATCAGTGTTTGTGCTCCAGTTTCTGAAAACATTCACTGCACAACAAATGCAGCAGGGCACTGCTTACGCTGCGATCCTTTTTCCCCTAATAATTCTTCTATATATTCAGATATTTGAGCTATATCCTTTCCCATATTCCTCAGAAAATAAACAGCTCCCTGTGTCACCTGTTTCAGAGACCCCCGGGAAGCCACTTCCAAAACTGATCACGCTGCGTGGCAGCATTAAGACGAACTGAGACCATTTAAAACTTTCTTTGGCCTTGACCACTCTCAGCGCACAACCCAGTCTCTTGAAACAATCTTGGTATGAGGCAGCAAAACAACCCAAGCCAGACAACACATAGAGGGAACAAAAAAGCCCTGGAATCAGCACAGTCTGGTGGTGGTGGGGAGCAGGAAGCCGCTTTCCCCCAAAGCGTGCCAGTGAAATGCCCCGGGTACCTTGCTGAGCGGGCAGGGGACATCTCTGAAGGCGAGTGCCAGGAGATCCAGCACGTTGCAGCCTTTGCACGTGCAGCTCCACGAGGCACCAAACAGGAGCTGCCTCAGGCCCAGAGGAGCCCCCAGGAAGCAGGGGGGCAGCCTGCAAAGCTGCCCCTCGGAGCAGCACTGCAGCCCCTTCCCGGGGGCTCCCGGGGCTCCCGTGCCTCGTGGCAGGGCCACCGCCACATGCCCACCTCCCCTGGACACAGATCCCATCTCCATCCGGCACTGCCACCTCCACCTGCCGACTGCAGCAGGGCTAATAACGACCCATTTTATGAGCGGCCTGGCATGGTGGGAACCTGCTGTGCAGAGCTCTCTATGGAGAGAAATGCCTGTAAACAATGAAAGATCCGTAGGGGATGGAGACCCATCTCCTCATGGCACCCCTGACCAGGCCGCACGCACCAAGCTGGCGGACTAAGGACAGTGACACCTCCCGCCTCCCCCCTTGTCCTCTGCTTGGTTTGGGAGCTGTTTCACCAGCCATAGCCCCACGGAGACCAGGGAAGGAAGGGAAGGCTGGAAGGGAACACGGGCAGCGGTGGCTCTGGGAACACGGGCAGCAGCAGCTCTGCTTCCCGCTGCTCCGGCGCCTCAGGCTTCCATCCCACGCAGCGCAGGGCCCAGCACCTCCAGCAGCCTGAGCTCTTCCCAGAGCTGCCGCCTGGGATAATGGAGCTATCCCGTGGATGAACGTGTGTGTACACAGACACCTCAAGGAGGGAGGGAGGAAGGGGCCGGCCTCTTCCTTTCAGTGGTGCCCATGGATAGAACTAGAGGAAACGGCCATGAACTGAAGCACCAAAAGCTCCACAGGAACTTAAGGAAAAAATTCTTAGCAATTCTTAAGCGCCTCCACACGAGCAGCTCCAGAGCGCACAGAGCTGAGCGGGGGGGATTTCTCCTCTGCAAAGTTGGGAATTTAGCACCAACTATGGCTCCTACGCAGAAGGGGGGACACAAGGAGGGGAGACAACCCCTTGGCTCCGCTCCCGCTGACTCCTTGCAGAATTTCAGCACTTGAGCTAAATGAAACAAAAAATCCAAGAAGTGGGCAAACAAAGGCCAAGAAGTGGCTTTATAAAATGCATACAGGGGCCTGTTCAAATCTAAGAAACACTTCAATTTTGATCTGTGCTTGACCAACTGTTAGACCAATGCCTAAAATGAAGAAACAGTTCTGCTTGCCAGGTCATAAGAAGATACCTCCACTAACAGGAAAAAGCCAAAGGAGCTGTGGCACATCCTGTTTTTCTCTATTCAACCAAGTGTGCAGTAAGGCAATCTAACACTGTCAGCCTCAGAAGTTTCTAAAGTCACTTAGAAAAAATAGGAAAGGGGAAAACGGGAAAGCAATGTAGTTATTGTGTAAGTAAAAACAACATCTCCGTTTCCATGCAGAGCAGGGCACTCTTTTCAGGAGCATCCTGCAGGATCAGGCCCTGCAAGTTTACATTTTTGTGGGAAGTTTTGGGAGATCAGTTTAGGAATCATTTCCATTCTGTGAGTGGTTGGGGAAGGATGCATTCTGTGGAAAGGCTGAAATGATCAGGCCACTTTAGAAAGGAGGTTTAGAAAGGCAATGCACAAACTGGGACTCCCCGAGTTCCTGTCATCACCAAGTAAAAAGGATTTGCCTTCTCCAGTGTCATGGAAACAGAAGCTCAGGAAGTGTATCCAAGCTCCACCTCAGGGCAGCAGTTAGCACATGCTTAACTTTAAACGTCTGCTTACATTCCAGCCTTTCTATTAAAAGCTCATGAATCCCAGAGATCTGGGAGGGAAGGAGGGAGGAGAAGAAGGAAAACACTGCCCTCTGTTTTTCATTCCTGAAGGACACAGGTCTCATGTTGCACGTTTTGGTCCATACGTCACTGCAGGAACTGGCCAGACTGCAGTTGGGAAGGCAGGACACTTCCCTCCTCCTCCGCCTCCTCCTCTTCCTCCTCCTCCTCCTGCTCCTTCTTCTCCTCCTCCTCTGAGGCAGCTTCCCAAAGCAATGCCTGGACTGCCCAGCTGCTCTGCAGTGAACAATTCCCACCGCCTGGATCTCGCTGGTGCAAAGACATCCTTAAAACCAACGCACCTTCTAACCAGGGAAACAGGGCTTCAACTTTGCTGGGTATTTCCCAAGCCACCTGGATATATCCGCAGTCCCTGACCAGGGCAGTTGTAGGAAGGGCTGTAATGATGAACACTGTGGCTGCCACCGTGGTAACCAAACTGCTGGAGCTGATTCTCGTGAGCCTTTGGAATTCATTTTCTCCTCAGTGCACCGAAATGCTAACACATGGCCTGAGTGCTTGGAGGATTTAGCAGCTGCTGGGGTTGTTCCCTGTGTCAGGAGATTCCCAAGTCAGGCTGGCCCGGGACGCCTGCAGGATACACATGGAGCGCCTGCTTCCAAAGAAAGCACCTGCAGAAGCTCCTAGAGAGTTTTGCAGGAGCAGTGGGAAGTCTCAAGGGCAGGTGCTGCTGGTGCAGCAGAACATAAACCACAAGCCTGAAAATACAGGGAGCAGGGGGCCAACCTTTCCAAGATATTAAGGAACCGCAAGGCGCAGACAGGCACGGAATGGGATTTCCAAGAGTGCCTAAATGAACCACACTCCTGGTGACGCTGGGAATCAGGGCTGGCCGTGTAGCCTATTAGGACACTGCTCCTAGTGGGAGCCCCTCACTCTCCTGAAAGATACGGAGGCTTTGCCTGTACACGGGTAAGTGTTGCTTAGACACTTGCCTTGCTAGACCCGGGTTAGTCAGTAAGCAAAGGCCTTGATGTGCACAGCTGCTGAGAGGAGCAGCCGCTGCTGCCACTGAGGGCAAGGCACCCGCGCCACAGAGACCAAGTGCCCTTCCTGGCAGGCACCCAGGCCACCAAGCGGGGCTGGCAAGGCCAGAACGGCCCTCAAGGACAGGGTGTAGGGAGCTGAAGTCCACCTGGTGTATTTAAAACCTCCACAGGTTTAAATACATCGGCAATGAAACAGGAGACAGCTCGTGCAATGGTGGTTTTGGGCCTTACCGAAGGGCACAAAGTCAAGTTCTGGACTTTTAAACTAGATCTCCTTAGGAAAAGACAGATTATCAATAAATAGATGGGTCTCACTGGACTTCATGTTAACAGCCTTTCGACAGACTCAGTAAACTAAGTATAAGAACTAGTGTTAAAACAAACCAACCCTCCACCCCCCAAGAAGAGGCCTCTGCAGAAGCTCCAGACATTCACCAGCACATTGTGGCTACTAATTATTGCTGCATTTTACAGCTGCTTAAACAATAAAAATTACACACTGCATCTCTCCTCCATATTCTTGGAACTAGGTTTTATGATCTCAGCTATTTATTGTTTCTCCTTCACACTGAAAATACAACTTGTTCTTTGTGCCAAAGGAAATAAATAAATCACCACAGGAATAATGACTTCTGCAACTGTATGATTAATAGTTACAGATCTGTCACTTCACACTGAAGTTCTGCTACTATTTTCCTCCTTAATGAACGTTTCCTTCAGCAAGACAAAAAGCTAAGAAAAAGTCACATCAAGTTTGTTTCTCCCAAAATGCGCTGTGCGGTTCCATCCTTCCTTTCCATCTGCTCTGAATCTCCTAATTGCCTTTCACCCTCACATGCAAAGCAGCAGCTCTCTGCAAGGGACAGATTTGTAAGAGGGAGAGCAGAACAGCTCAGGATTAGACAGAACCGAGACTCTGGTTCTTCACCCCGTGCCACACGCAGGGGACTACAGAGGCACCACAGACCCTGCTGAACAAGAGTCTGCCATTAACAAGCTTCATTTCCCATGCTGATCTCCCAACCTTCTCCCTTGCTGAATATCCCAACCTTCCACGTGTGTGTTGGCCGTAGCCAACAACTTCAGGGGGCAGGAAAGGTGCAGGTCACACTTTCCTCGAGTGCTCTACAGCTACCCATACTGTTTGCAGCATCTCTATCCTATAGAATGAGTGAGTTACATTCTTCTTGTCCCTAGCCTTCCATTACTTTTCCAACACTGAATTCAGGAGTTCCCCAATATGTGCATCACACAGGTAATTACTGTAATCCATTTGGCAGCCCAGCAAGCTATTTCCCCTGGTTCCCAGTTAAAGGGAGTTCTTTGGCTATACATTCCTTTTTCTTTCCGTATTCAGTTCCTTTTTCTTTCATGGATTGGACTCTGTCCCACCAAGGGCTGCTGAATCAGGAACTGGTAACAATGCACAGGAAGAGCATCTCACAAACTTCAGTGGTTTTAGTATTCTTTAGTTAGTGTCAAAAGCAAAATGGGACTACATTTGCTGAACGTGCTTGTGGTTTGTGTATAGCATTTTATACAACATTGGAGCATTTGCTGTTGCTAACAGCAGCTTGAGGCACAGATCACTACAGTCAACTGACAAGGAACCGTACACTACTCACTCTGTCTTCCATGGGCTACTCTATCCATGTGTTAGTGCTCGTAGCACAAGGAAACAGGGCATGTTTTATGCAGAAGCCCAATGTCTTTTCCCCTCCAGGCCCTGAGAATCCAAGCAAGGACAAGAGCTGCTCTGGGCACCATAGCGGGGACCAGGATACTCCACGGAAGAGCCTCCTGGACGGCGCGGCGCCGGCACCTACCTCCTTGGCCATGTCAGTGTACTTCTGCTTCTCCTTGGGATCCAGGAGGGCCCACCAGTCCGCCAGGATCTTGGTGGCGCCCCGATTATCGAGCCGGGGGTGCTCCTGGCGCACGAGGGAGCGGTGGCGCTTGCAGAAGAGCAGGAAGGCGTTCATGGGCCGGCGAGCCCGCTGCTCCGGCGACTCGTCGTCCTCCGTTTCATCGGCATCCTGCTCCAAGCCCTCAGCGCCGAGAAGATGCACCTGGCAGGACCCGGAGACACCGGCTGTGAACTCGGCGTATGCAGAGGCCTAGTGCGTGTGTGAGTGTGTGTGAATGATGAGGAGATACATGGATACACACAGGTGTCTCCAAATGCCAACCACCATCTCCAAAAGACCAGGAATCCTCCCCCAAACCTCCTCACCTGAAGGTCCAAGGTTTATTCCTGCTCTCTCCAAGACTTAAAATCAGACTTGCAAATGGAGCAGGTTTCTAAGAGGAGGACTATTCTATAGTAACAGTCTTAAAATTAGCACGAAGGAGGAGATCCTCCCACATAGAGACACAAGAAATCACCCTGGCATGGGCAGAGCTGCCTCGGACCTCTGTTGGGAGAGCCTGCAACCACAGCATGCACCCCAAGAGCAACGGGTAGATGGGGCTGGTGCCCCAGCTCCTCCCATGTGCTTTGCTGCTTGTGGGCTGCTCTGCAGATGAACCACCGTGTAGCTTCCCAGCTGGCTCCAGAGGGCAATCCTCAGCAGGACAAGCTGCCAAAATGAGGTCTCCCAGCTCACACACCAGCCTGTCACCCTGGCAAGGACCACACCACAAAAGACTAGCTGCAACTATGTGAGCTGTAACAGTGTATGAGATGGGAAGCCACTTCCTACACAAGGGCAACATGGCTATTTTATCCTGTACTGTGAAGAGCGACCCATAAGGCCAACAGAAAGCACTAGAGTGTTGGGCTTCTTCATGTTACTCCTTATCCTTGTCTAGTTCCCCCTTTCCTATCAGTAGGTGGCTCCTGCCTTAGCAAGGAATCAAGAGATAGAGGCATGAACGTTATCTGCAGGATGGAAACGTCCCTTCTCCAAAACTCATTGCCTCCCATTCCCACTTCTGCTTACAGGGATAAGCCTAGTGTGGTCCTTATGAACAGAAGCCACAGCTAAGTTTGCTGAACAGCACCAAAACACCAGGCACCACATCAGAAAGGGACTGTTTCATCTGCGCTCCTAATAGCCCACAGGATACGTTGAATTTCATGTGCAAAGATGGTAAACTGCTGACAGCTTTTGTTTCTTTTTTATATTTTAAACTTCTTTTAATCTTAAAACAAAACAAAAGCAGCTGTCTGGTGCTGCCATTAGGTTACCAGAAGCAGAAATCAAGCTTAGCCTAATACTGCATCTATAATGATGTTTAAAAAAAAAGCACCTTGAGCCATAAAAGTCCTAAAGACCGAAAGTTGTAAAATACAGTTAAAACAATTTGACTGAGCACTTACAGTCTAACTTTAAAAAAGCCGAAGATTTAAGATTTTAAAAGCACGATAGACAATTCACCTTTTTTCTTTGTTCTGCTATTTTCTTATTATTTGTAATGTTTGTGTGCACAGCATCGCTTCTTTTTATGGGCTGTATTTGTTCACAAAAGGGAAGAGCAAAGAACCAAAAAAAAATCCATACCAGGGGAGACTCTGACCCACCACTCGCCTTGTGCAGTTAAAGCATTCAGGGAGGTCTACCTTATCAATGTCTTCCTCTTCCTCCTCCTCTTCCTCCTCTTCAGAAAAGTCAAGGAGCTTCTTGGCAAGCAGGGGATGCCACTGAAGACACTTCCTTTTGGGTCGCTTCCCAGTTCCTTCTCCTTCTGTCGAGTGATCCTTGTTCCTACTACTGCCTTTCATTACTGTGACCTGTCAAGCAAAGAGAGTCCTGTGTTCACCACAAACTCTTAAGCACCAGGGACCACTGCCTGGACACAAATGGGGCCAAGCACATGGGGTATTTAAGACATCAGGAAGATTTTGGCAAGGTAACCGAGGTTTATTTTATCAGTACCAGCATGCTCAGTGATCATACCACAGATGTCCTTCTCCTTAACACTTCCACGAATGCCCAGATCAACCTGGGACATTCGGGTTAAGAGCAGGAAATAGAGACACTAGTGCAGACGTCACACGTGCTCCTAGCTGATTGAGAGCACAAAAGCATTAAACACCAGTGAGACACTGGAGCCACAGTTGTCCCACACCCGGGTCCACTGCAGTATTTTCTCTTTTGCCACCGAGAAAGTCAGGAAAAGCCTCTTTTTAGCAGCAAACTTCACCAACTGCTGCCCTGTTGATCCTGCACTTATATATAGCGATGGTGACGCGGCATCCCGTGACGCTGCGCGCCAGCGTGTCCCAAGCGCCGGGAAAAGCACAGCAGGGAAACGGGACTCCTGCCTGAGCGGAGCGCCTTGATGCAACCCAGGAACATGAGGCAGGGGGCAGGAGCGCCGTGCCAGGCCCGTGGCGCATGGGAACGCCCTTCGCCCGCCCGCCTCTCCCAGGGGAGCCTTCCCGCCGCACCTGCATCCAGCGTGGGAGCACCCGGAACACGCGCTGACCCCGTGGCGGGGACGGCCAGCGCAAGGCTTGGCTTAAAGCTTGGCTCTCCGGGAAGAGCCGGGCACTGAGCGCGCTGGAGCCCTGCGCGTGCGCAGCCTCCTGCTCACGGAGGCTGACAGCCGTGACAGACACAAGGGCCAAGAGAGCTGGGTTCCTGAGAAGAGCAAGAGACACCACAGAGAGCTGCCCCGCCAGGGGCACAACCAGAGAGCTGCCCCGCTGGGGGCGCCAGCCAACACAGTCTTCACAATCCCGCCAGGAACCAGCAGAGGTGGCGCTGGGACGTGCCCGGAGCAGGACAGGGCAGCCGGGCTAGGCCCCGCTCCCCGGAGCGGTGCCAACACAAGTCCTGTCACTGGCCCTTGGGCTCAGCTTAGGAAAGACCTGGGCACTTCTCTCCAGTTTATCCGCCAGCAGGGCATCCTTGTGCACTCCGGAAACACTTCCCATGTGCTCAAACAGCACGGAAGGTTCCAGGAGCTCTGGCCATGCTCCTCGCTGGGGCAAAACGGCACCCAAGGGAGGGCAGCTCTGAGCTGTAACTCGCAGCCACGTGAAAGCGCCCGGCGCTCAACGGCTGAGGA
>JAUBOD010000290.1:2141561-2159185 GCA_032353885.1 Nothura maculosa | reverse complement strand
GCTCCAGCCATGGGAAGCTCTCCCGCTTCCCCTTCTGCCCCGCTCCACCTAACAGCTGGCAGGGAGGTAGGATGGGACACGGCCGGGCCCAGGACAGGCTTTACCAAACTCAACAAGAGCCCCCAGAGCCCCCCGGGTAACCTGCAGAGCCAAGTAGAGCTGCCGTCGGGATAAGCAAGCAGAATATCCCTCATATCCCTACAGATTCAACGTACTCTTCTCATAGGAGCACTTACCGACTAACCTACAACATCTTTTTAACACCCTAAGGTTGAACTTAAAGGAATTCCTCAGCTCCGTTTCCTCTCCTGCTGGCTCGCTTGCCAAGACAGACAAGAAACCGGAGCGTTTCCAGACAATTCCCAACTTTGGTCTTGGTGGAAGGGGCAAACTGAGGGGCAGGCAGAGCTCCCGCAAAGCCTGTGTCCCACAACAACCTCCCTGCCATCCAAGGAGTTAAACTAACGGAGACGCTGGTTGGCTGGTGCTTGGGAGCACAATCCATCCTTACAGGCTCATTTGTTCCGTGTTCAGCTCCATGGGAATTTCATCCCTATTCTATTCTCTTTTCACACCCAAAACAAGTTGGAAAAGCATGAAATGCCCTCACCACATATGAGCACGTAACAAATGTCCTCGTTCCAGTAAAACTGCAATAAAGCTACTGACAGAATCCTCGCCATTGTCTCGAAATCATCACAGACTTTGATATTAAAAAATAGAGCTTCTTTATAAAAGACTACAAAATAGTAAACAGAAAAATTAAAACTCTGTATTAATCCCTCTTAATCCTACCGCACACTACTGCATACTGCAGGATAATGCACAGGGAAAAAAAGTAGTCAAAAATCCTTAAATTCTCTCACAAAAATCTTGCAGCAAAAAAATGCAGTAAATTATTCCTTTCCTTAGAACATCCTGCCTTACTTTGAAACTGGTAGTTTCAAAAACCAACTAGAGTCACTGCTTCTATTTTCACACCTTCGTGGGGAACCAAATTATTAGACAGTCTAAAAATTGGGCCCAGACATTTTTAAAAAAGATACCAACACCATCTTGTATTGAGTTACACACTTAATACACTTGCATTGCACTAAGGCATATTTTGCACCAATGCACTGCTCCTGCACTGCTGCATCAGGCAGCAGCTTCGTAGTCTCTTATTTCCATCTGTTTACAAATAAATAAGATCTTGGAGATTCTGCCCTAAAAGCCACCTTCAGATTTTATTTGGATAATATGGGAGGGAGGGTGAAAACCTTAAATGTTAGTTCCTTTGAAAACCTGGAAAAATAGAGAAACACATAGTAAATAAACCTGAAGAAAATTATTTCAAGTGAGCTTAGACCAACTGTGTGAAGTGAATTTCTCTAAGGGAATTTTCAGGAAAAAAATCGTCTCTCAGAAGACAGTGTTGTACAATTTCCCTCAAATACAGGATCCAAACTGGAGCAGTTTTTGTTATTTCCAGCCGCTACGAGCAGCTTTTGGCCAAACCTCAAGGAGCCCCTGAGCCACCAGCAGCGAGGCCGGAGCTGCTCAGAGCCCAGCTCTGCCGGGAAGGGAACAGCTCCCAGGAGCAGCCGCTCATCCCAGCTCTGGAAAGCGAAGGATCATGTGCCCAAGCCCTCTGCAAAGGGTCCCAATAGCGTCAATTTACGGGGGCAGCTGCCTGCTGTGATGCCACCCAACCCACAGTGAAGAGAGGGGCATCACTCAGCTCTGCAGGCAGGAGGCTGCAGAGCTTCCCCCCTTCCCACGGGGGAAGCACCAGGAGAATCCCCATCCCTCCATCTCTTTCGAGGAAACACCGAGGCCTCGAGCCCTTGACTGCTCTGGGCAACCACTCAGAGAGAAGTATTTGGCTGGGAATGTGATTATGAAAGGAATCTGTGCAAGGACTCTCCCCTTCCAAAAAAAAAAAAAGAAGTATTCAAGGAAAGGTATTTACAGAAACCACAGAGCTGGTTCTTAGATGATGATGCTGTTGACTGGGTGGACGGCAGAGCCGGAACTGCAGCAGCCCAAGGATGAGGATTTTCCTGTCCACAAACACCACACGCAGCCCAGCTCAGCCACTGCATCCACCCGTCCTGCTCCTTCCCCAGCGTGTCCTGGAGCGCTGGGAACGTCGCCTGTGGATTAAAGGAAACCACCCAGGACAGTAACGAGTACCTTGGGAGACAGACACAGGGCTTGGTCCCCAGCCTGACAACACCAAGTAATTCTTACAGCTTTATCAGTCGTTAGAAAAATGTTTTATTTTTCTAAATTTTATTTTTAGAAAAATGTTCTTTTTTAACTCTGCTAGACAATACCTTCATCTCCATTTTTCTGTTTAAATAAAGACTACACCACCATGAAAGAGAAGCAAGTTACTTACGTCTGTGGCTGTGCCACTCCGGCAGCATCTGAGATGCCCTGGGGTATCCAAGGTCTCCAGACAGGGCCAAGGGACCAGCGGGAGATCCCAACCTTATCCAGCAGTCCCTGGTAGGTTATCTTGATGCCTAATAAATGCCCTGGGGATGCAGGGATGAATTATTCCTGAGCACCTGCCCATGGTCACCAGCTTCTGAACACCTACACCTGGGCTCCATCTCATATACATGAGTAGCCCCTGAGGTTGGCAGAAGCTGAGCTTTTTTCCTGCAAAAAAAGCTGTGCCTCTGAATAGAGGCTCTCTAGACCAAGACTAAGGGCTGAGGTCTTCAAACCCTCACTTGCTGCACTAGCCCTGTTGAGCTTTAGTGAGCCTGACTGTGTGAGGAAGGGCGGCCAGGCCTGCGCATCTGCTGGCAGCACCTGGCTTGCAGCAGAAGGCACAGACCAAAACACAAGGAGAAGGACAGATGGTTGAAGAACAAACGCAGTTTGTCTTGAAGGAAACTACCAGAGAGCCAGCTCTCTGTCCTGCCACAGCCCCTTATTTGGAGGCAGAAAGGCAGGAAAAACCGGCTACAGAAACGTCTCCGAGGCCTTCCCAGACGGGCTCTAGGAGCGCACGGTGCGCTCTGCGTATCCCGCCTGGATGAGTGGCCAGGAGAGGGGCTGAGGCCAAAGGAGGGAGCTGCCTGCAGGGACAGGCTCCAGCAGGGACAGGCTCCCTGAGAGCTCCCCGCCTCCCCCCAGGAATATCCATGCCGGCGGCACTGTGGCTCCGGGTGGGATGCACATGCAGCTCCGGGCGGGATGCAGGCGGCTGGACACGCTGCTGCTGCTGCTGCCCCCACCGCGTTGCTTCATGGGCTCACGCAGCATCTTCCTCCTTCAGGTACCTTCCCTACAGGAAAGGGGGCCTGCCTCTTTATGCCAGCCTCGGCACAGAAGATTCTCTTGGGTGATTTTATCCTTGCAAAGATGTGGACGGATTCCAACCCCTCTGCGAAGAGCACACCTCCAAGTCTGAGCGCGTTCGCAGGACCTCACACGTGTCGAGGCTCTGGTGCTGCCTCCCAGTGAACTGTAATTGCTCCCTGATGGTTTCCAGACTTGCACAGTTAACCATTAACCTGTATTTGCTGAACAGCATGGCATGTGCCCTCGCTTCCCTAAGCTGCGTAAGCATTTTGGGCAAGCATTTTGTCAGAGACCTCAGCACACAGGACAGCTTAAATGGTTTTGGTAGAGGGAAGGCACAGATAACTAGTTCTTATGTCAAGACTTTCACCAAAAAGGCCAGTTTTATAGAAAACTCTCTGCACAGGTGCCTATCTGTATAGGTACCCATCTGTGACATGGAAAAAGTGGAGTCCCCCACGGAACACAAATGTAAGTTGGTAGTTTCTTGCATAACAGTGAATGCATTGCTACCCTGTAACTAGCACAGTCCTTTAAAAGCTTTGCATAAAAATTCTTCTGTTGCAAAAAAAAATATATTGTATGTTTATATACATCACTGCTAACAACATAATGCAATGTTGTTAGCCGTGCTCACCACGAACCTTTCTAGCAGTAATGCCAGCCAAGAGCAAAATGCAAAGGATGGTGGTAGAATTTCTGCAGATATAGAATTTGTGCACATAGACAGGGGGAAAAACCCCCGCACGTTGGGGTTGTTCTGGTCTGTTTTCCAGCTCACGTCTCGGAGGTGGGCGCCACCACGGCTACGGAACTGGCTCCGCGCTCGGCTACACACCCAGGGCTTCAGGCCTGGCCTGAAGAAACTGCCCAACAGGGAAACCTCTAGTTTTGTGGCCAGACAATCTGCCAATCCCACGGAGGCAGCGGCTGCGGGATTCGGGGGAGCAGGAGGCTGTTCTGAGCCTTGCTCTGCCGCTCGCTGTCCTTGCAGGAGGGCCAGCACCAGCGGGCTCTTTCCCAGCAGGTTCCCTGCTTCGAAGGCCGGGAAGGCGGCAGGAGTCGAGGAGGATTTTCTGCTGCCAGCCGCAGTGGTCCGGGCAGTTCCCACTCCAAAAGGCTTCTGTGCCAAACCCAACTCTCGACAGCACAAAAAGCTTCATCCTAAAGCAGCTGTGAGCAGACGAGGAAATCTGTTTGTGGAGGGATCCCCATGCCCATGTGCAACAGGAATCCCACCCACAGCACAACCATCTTCCGGACACCCAGCAGAGACCAGGCACGCTGCAGAACAAACGCTAAATACACTCATCTTAGAGCTATGCCAATATTGGCTCTAGGATATTAAACCCGACTTCGAAAACGGACTCTGGGAAGCGCTGCACTTGTGAGGAACTCCAGGGAAAAGCTAGTGCAAGGCTACCCGTGTGCGAGCTGACCGTCACACAGGCACGATCTGGAAACACAAGCTTCAGGAATGAAAATATCCTGTATTTTTGGAGGTTCAGTTAAAACTTTAAGCTCCTGTTTCAAGATACGTTTTGGTTTACAGACCTCTAGTCCAATATCTACGTGAAAAAGGGAATTTTCTACTAAGACATTTGCAAATAAATACTCAATTAGGATTCCAAGTTTACAATAAAAATGTTAGTTCAGAATTAAATTGTGCATATCTGGGGGAGAAAACAATTGTTACAAACAATTACTCAAGCACAAGTTGTCTCTCAGGTCATTTCCAAGACTAAAAAAAATCACTGAAAAGAGGAACAGAGAGGAATAAGACAGGGATTGAATTAGTGCGGTGATTTTTGAAACAGAAGCAGTGAAACTGCTGTCATTTTCACTGGGCTGGTTTATTATTTATGGGGGAAAGGGGAACGTGAGGGAGAAATGGGGAAGAGCGTGGGACAAGAGAGAGCAAACCAGGCTCCTGTGCCCCACAGGTTATGTGGGGCACATTCACACGGGCCGGAGGCACGGGGTGCTAGCGGAGCTCCATGCAAACCACCGGAGCGCTCCCGCTTGGAGCCAGAGCCCAAGAGCCCCGGAGCGGCCACACGGCAGCGTGGCGGAGTCCGGACCCCAACATGCCCCCTTACCAGATCACGTACCCGAGTGACACAGATTCCAATAAATAAATAAATGAGAGAGAGAGAAGAGACTTCCACCTGTAACTCCAGTGTGAATTAAGCAGCCCTTCACGCGGCGCCCCGCGGGGGGCAGCTAGAGCCCCCTTCCCAAGGGGGGCAAACCTCAAGGGGGGCAGGAAGGGGCACTTTGGCCTCCTGCCCTGCCTGATTCTCTCCCCGAGCTAGAGCTCGGCTCTGAGCGCGCACGTGAAGCCAAGGGAATCCCAGTGAATTAAACACAATGTGCCGCTTAGCGGATGCGGTGACGGGGGGCAGCAGCAGCAAAGTAATGTCAAGGGAAAGGAAATATTTAAAGTATGTAAGCAAAGGCAAAAAATTGTTTTGCTTATTTCAGTATTTCTCTTCAGTTCTATCACACTTCACTTACAAACCAATAGTTGTTTTTTAAAATTATGTATCACTTCTGTACAAGCTTCACTTTAGGGCAGTGCCAAATGACCACAGACACCTTCCACGCCTCAGAATTTCAGACTGGTGTTTGTGCACCTAAGTAAATTCATGTACATTTTGAAAGAGAGAGGATCTGTGTCCATATACAATAAACAACCATTATTTTTGTATTATATGCATCCTTCCTGTATACAGGTACAGTACATAACTGAGCATCACCTGCAAGAGCTGCTCTGTAGCACAGGATACCAACAGAGTCCAAAGAGCTAGATCTCTAGTTCTAGACAAAGGGGCTGATGTTTGGCTCTCAGAAAATCTATTCCCCGTCTGCAAAGCACCAAATTAATCCAGAATCTAAACCTGAGTTTTAGGAAGCTAATTCAGAAAGCCTTCTGTGCTGATTAGGAGGCCTTAAAAATTCAAGGGAGGAAAACTTTAGCTAAAGAAAACTTTGAAACATGACAGAAAAGAAAGTGCTAGGGGTACCTGATCTTTCTGAATAACAGACAATATCTTCTTAATGTACAATTAGTTTAAAAACAGGACAAACACAGCCCTTGCAATGACCACTGAAGCACTCGAATATCACAACTTTCAAGAATAATATAAACACTTTATAGTTCAAGGCATAGTTCAGTGAAGTCTTACCCAACATGGAATTTTTGGCTGACAAAATAAAATAGAAGGAAAAACAAAAAAAGGAAGAATCAGCCCCATGCGTTACTGTTTGGTCAGAACACACTTTACAGGAAGAACTAATGATATTTAATGATTTGTTATTACACCTCAGGAACAAGAAGAGATGCCTGAGAGACACACGCAACACGAATGACACCACCTCGTCTCCTAATTGCCTTGATAAAGTGACTCTGTGCTTAGTGCGCGCACCGGCAAACACGTGTTTATGAAGCCAAAGCAGCGCTTAGGCCATGTCTGTGGGACAGGAAGATGATTTCAGCTGCTGGGCTGAAGTCCTGGGCTGGGCAGGCCCCTTGGGAACGCTGTGAAACCCAAGGAGGGCGCAGGGAAACCTCTGCCCTTGCCATAATTCCAGCGTAACCTGCTCAAGCTTTCCTGGGCCAGGTGGATGTATCCACCCATCTATAAGATGCAAGGAAGACGCGGAGATAGCGTTATGTTGGGAGCAGACCCTCTGTGGGGCTTTAAGGCTTGCAAAGTAAGGGCTGCAGCACCAAAGCTCAATGTTAAAGCAGGCATATTTGGAGTCTAGTTCCTAATTAACAAGTAAGGGAGCCTGAAAACCAGTTTGCATTGCCAGTGCCTCAGTAAGGAAGCACTAACGTGAATTCCTTAAGCAGTGCACAGTGCCTGAGCTGGGGGTATCTCCAGCATTCAGCCAGGCCTCGGGGCTGCACGGCCACCTCCTGCTTCCCGGCTCCAGGGCCGCTCCATGTGTGAGCTGCAGGAGGCACCTAGTGGCCGTGCGGAACGACGCAGCCACGGGCCTCCCCACGGCGGCCTCCGGGCCCCACGGCGGCCTCATGGCGGCCTTCGGGCCCCACGGCGGCCTTCGGGCCCCATGGCGGCCTTGGGGCCCGGCGTGAGGAGGCAGCGCCTGGGCCCCGGTACCAGCGCTCCCCGAGGACACGGCCCGGCCGCCATTTCCGTCTCATTAGCAGGAGCCACGTTAATTGCCCCCTGCCAGGCCCTAATTGCTGGTTACCCATCGCGTGGGACCGTCCGCAAGGCCGGATCTAAGCTCTTGGCTCGTTAAACGCACCGCAACGCCATCCCTCTTACTAGGAGCATCAATTTAAGCAGCGGTCCCAAACACCAACACCTTCATCCGACTCTCCCACCTCGTCCCCTCATCTTACTCAGCTCTCAGCTCTCGTCTCCCACAAACTCACTGCATAGGTTTGGACACTTAAATACTTACGTACGCCGGTCATAGAAGAGTTATCCACCTAATAACATGCCAAGCTGAGCAAGAATGGTCGTGCATTAAATCGGCATTGGAAGTATGATTTAAATTAACACTTCAATAAGTACCGTAAGTATCTATAAAAATCTTATTATTAAACTTCAGAAAAATGCGTAATGCTTCACCAATTCTCTGCTCAAAAGCCCTACTTAGGCAAGTCCTGGAAATTTAAGTAGTGAACGTAATTTTGTTAGAACTATTTCCAACGTCCATGGCTCATAGCAAGCCATGAAAAACAACAATTAAAACTTTTTCAGAGACAAGAACTTGGAAAAAAATCAGCATATTTGTTATTTTTTCAGATAAACCGTCAGTTTCATCATTTTTATCATTTTTTGTTACTCTTGATTTGTGCCATCTCTTTTGCGAAAAGAGTTGCAGACACTTTATGGAAGGGCAGGACTGCCTCGAGTTTCCTCCTGGTTCTGGAAATGGCTTTGCTGCAACACCCGGCTCTGGAGGACGCTGCGCTGCTTCCCTTCCTTCACAGGGAGGGCAGGACGACTGCAGTCCGTCATCAGCAGCTTTCCCATTTAATTGCTGAGCAGAAGTATGTGGGCTGACTCAAGGGAAGTGAGCACCGTGTGTTAAACATCCTTCACACAGGTCTCCAAGGCACGTTACCCACGTGGTGGCTTGGTGTCTTATAACTTAATAACTTAATCTGTGCAGCAACAGCCTCAGCACTGAAAATAAAGAAATGTAAATTCTTGAGTTCTTGAGACTAAGACTTTATTTTTATTATTATTTCTAAGTTAGTAACTTAACTGCCTTAATCATCTTGGTCAGAAACGTGTTAGGAAGCTTCCTTCACCGATCCTGTAAGTCACTGGGGTAGTTTCACTGAAGAGAGCTACGGAAGGGCAAATTATCCTTACGGTTTTGTTCAGGAGCACTGACCTATTTCAGAGCAGTTGAGGGCAGCAAGCAGCAGTACCACAGCCACACCAGCAGGAGAGAGGAGGAAAAGCAGCCTTTACAGCAGCCTTTACAGCACGATGGGTGAGGTTCAACGAGGAAGCTCCTTCAAAGTGAGCATCCAACAGCCAAGGGCTGCTGGAAGCGAGTGTTTAATCTGCCTCCCTCCGGTCTCAGCAGGCAGCCGCCATCTCGCTCCTCCACGGGTCTGGCAAACGAAGCTGGTCCCGCGCTCTGCACAGGCCTCTCTGAGGAGAAGGGTGGTTCCCAGAGGGATTTCTTCCCGTAATCCCAAAGGGACTTCTTCCCGAAAGGGGGGACACCTTAGCCTTTTGGATTAGGAGACCACCCAGAGGTGCTTCTTGACACTCCTTGCTCAGGGGCCTGTTCACGGCGCTGTCTGCACCTTAGCAAGCAATTCTGTGCCTCTGAGCTACACAGCAGCACAGCCTGGGTCTTTTTTTTCTTGTTTTTAAACAGGCCTAATCTGCACTATTAATAAAAATTTTAAAATGACATTCCACAGCCTTAATTGTCCATTATCATACAAAAGACAAGGCTGCTCTTATCTGTGGGACTGTCACACAGATTTAACTCATTCTAAGTTTAGTTTCTTACACTCTTCTTTAGTTTCTTCTGTATGAAGAACCAAGGGATGGGTTCACTGCTGGTGTAAAACAGCAAGTTAGAAGAAATTCATCAGAGCTTGACCAATTCACAGCATCTTCAGCTAGGTCTTTGTCTCGTTACACTTGGAGTGAACCACACTAAGTGAATGAGGAGTGTAATACCCATTCAAGCACCCCTTGTCCTGCTATCAGAAAGGAGTTACACTGAGCTGCATCTATTTGGAGGTACATGCAAGATGCAAAACAAAGCAGTGGGTTTGCAAAGTCACTTTGCAGAAGAAGGTACTAGCTGGCCTGGAATTAAAAAGCGAAGACACTGCAAAAGCAGTAACACAGCCACTCCTGAAATATCTACCCACCTCTGAACTCAAAAGATGTGAGGCTCTTTCTGGAGCTTCTGCTATATCTTAATACCCAAGAGCACTCAAGAGTCAGGCTCTCCTCGTATCTTACTTGCTCAGCAGAAATCAGGTAAAGCGCAGCAGTCAATAGTTGCCTTCAACTAAGGGCACCACCCTTGCAGTGATCGTAACCTTGCTCACCTGTAAGACGAGCTGGAAGATCTCTCAGAACCGGCAGGAACAAAGGGTTCATCTGCTTTTATGTATATTTGTCAATTATAATGTTAAAACATATTCACTTACCCAGAAAACACACAGTAGGAAAGCACATTTCCTTAACCACCACTTTAACAACAAGCCAATTTGGATTCATCATTTCATTAGACATCCACCAAATAGCAGATGACCAGACCTGCAGTGAACTCTTCCATAGTCCAACTCAGAATTTACAGAATTTAGTGGAAACTGTTAAAACATCCTGGGAAAACACAGCATCTAACCAGGAAAGCATCTACTATAGCATCATTCTCACATCCATTTTAAACAAAACAACAAAACTATTGAGACGGTCTCAGGTTTAGTATTATAAAACTTCACACATTTTTTCAATAGAAGCCTGGATGGTTGGTTGTCTACTTGCAATTTTAATAGGGATGAAATTGCTTAAACCTCAAACTGTTTATTGGTCCTAACTTGGAAAAACCTGCTTCTTGAGCAGGTTCCATTAAAACATGAGGTGTTGCAAGTGACATAGTCTTTGTCAGTGCAGATAGGACCAAATGGAATTTGCTCACAGCTTTACCTCAGCAGCCTTCAGCTATTTAAACACTCAATTACTTTTTCTGAGCAATTCTACATATCAACAAGCTTTAAGGGGTGCCACCAATTAAAAAAAAATCCTAAGTCTAGAACACTTCTAGCTATATTAATATATTACTACCACTTTAAACAAGAAAAACAGAATTCCAGGATATTTTTGTTCCCAACTGGGAACAGGAAAAATCAATCAAATTATTTTTCACTTGTCTTACAGCTTCACTTTTGAGTGACCAGTTTGGGAAACAAATGTTTTCACTGAACACCTGTATAAAGATATATGGATAATACGTGGTTTTGAAAATATCCTAGCCTCCTGATATCCTAAGTTTCTCCTGTAATACGAACCATTTTTAACAGATGTAGGGAGCAAACACATGTGGAGTTTTACTGTTTTTTCTCCCCAACTGGTGCTGCTCACCTGGCTGGAAGGCTGTTCCACCTGCCTGTTCTGCTGGGACCTGTTGGGGCTGCTTTAGAGCCCATGCACAAGCTGTCCCCTGTGAAGCGCCGTCTCTCTTTATAAAAGCATCTCCCTCCTCAATCAATTCCCCATCCAAAACCCACATCTCAAACACAAGCAGGATTTTAAGCCAGCCGGCCCACAAGATGAAGCAGACTCTGGTTGCAGAAGGGCACCCTTACTTGCTGTCCGGCTCCCTCCTGTTTCCCACGGAGACTCCCCAGGACACCCGGAGGATCCAGGGAGAAGGCAGCCCCTGGCATGGTGCCCGCGCCGCCTATGGAGCAGGATTACCCAGGGATGCCTCCGTGGGCAGAGCCACCAGCCGGAGCCCTGGGTCTGCAGAGCCAAGGCACCAGCGCAGGAGGCGGCCGGGCCCCTACCCCTTCCTGCAGCAGGACCCGTGGAAATTACAGAGGCACCAGTTGTGCCATTAACTCTCATTAATTAGCTCCTCCACTTACAAAGGAGGGAGCAAGAGGCAGTCCTTTCCCTCCAAAAGGAAGGCCATAACCAAGTCAAACTTGTGCTCGGGATTCTATGCAGTCCTTGAAATCCTTCTGGCTCTATCAAAAACCAACTGGATCTCATGCTGTGCAAATTTGATAGAAATATTTTATTTTTTAAAAGTTTTCTTTCTCAGCCTGAAACTCTTGACTCCTTTTCCTCTTACCTGTACATTCTTTCTTTTTCTTTATTGACAGCATTATTTATAGCTTAAGTTACTCCAAAATACCTCTCAAAAATAGGCGAGGAGTTCATGTGTCACAGCTCACCTGGATTTTCAGTTTAATTTGATGGGGCAAAGGAAGGAGTAGAAAAGATATTTTCAACTCTCAATTCTACTATCTGAGCAACTTCCAAGCAAAACAAGTACCAATCTTTTAATCCCTCATCAAAATCCACTAGCAGAGACTCCTGTAGTGGCACCGAGTCTCACAGAGAGTAACGAGGCCCTCCACAAACGCACGGATCCGCAGTAATGAATCTCAAAATAGGATCTTTATCTTGGGATGTAACACCCAACTACCCCAGCCAAAACAGAGCTCCAGGGAATTCACGTAGCAACATTTGTTGCTCGCTGCTTTTTGCCAGCACCTAACCCACACAACAAAAGCTTGAAAACCACTAGGCACACATCCCCAAGGCCACAAATCACGCACAAGCAGCAACCACCACCGCCACCCTGCTATTAGAACAAACAAACAAACAAGGCTGCAGTGCTGACCACAGATGTGCGCTCCTCCTGCAGGCCTCTGGAGGAGAAACCACCCTCTCTTTCCCCAAGCAGTCCAAGCCACGTTGCAGCAACCTTGTGCACAGACTCCTGACCTAAAACCCAACCAACTCCTTGAACCTTCAGCAAACCCCTATTCTGCATCCGGAAGGAGCTACCTTGCTCAGCAGAGGCACCCACTGAAGGGCCCCACGATTTTCAAGCACGGCCCTGCAGGTGGCACAAGGGAGAGCCCAGCAGGGCAGCATCTCCTTCCGAGGAGCTCACAAGAGGGAAGAGGAAAGCGACACCACGGCTAAGACGGGCAGCCTGCAGCATCAGTAACTCACTAACACTGCCCAGCCTGGACACCACCTGCACCCAGGGCTGCCCACACCATTAACTGAAGGGGAAATGACCAGCTGTGTCATCGCTCTTGCCTTCTTCCCTATGGGAAAGCAGCTCTCGTCTACACCTTCGGGATCCCTCCTCTAGAAGCCATCCAACTTGCTGAGAGAACTTCCCATTCCATTTCAGAGCTCTCAAAGAAATTAATTCCTGTCTGTGACCTAGCAGAAGATCAGATTGACAAAACTGTACAGAGTCAGTGTGATGGGAGTCAGTGTTTTGACCCTAGCTGTCAGCAAGCCTGGGAAGCGAATCATAAGCACAATATGTAGGGGCACCGCTTGGAGCCCTTCACAAGGTAGAGGTTGAAACTCTTGGAGCAACCTGCTACCCATTGAAAAAAGAAAGTTCTGAAGGTAATGCAAAATGGGTTAGCTAGCACAGAGACGGAGGGGCTGTGAAGGCTTCATGCTCATCATCACCTCCATGCTTCCAGTGCTGCAGATGTTCTCTACTGGCAGCATGAGAGGAGAAAAGAGGCAACTTGGGCAGGTAAGACAGTTGGGTATCTCGGTCCACACGGGAAATACATTTGCATCTGTGGAATGGGCTCACTTCTCATGTGGATCTTGGGCAAATCACAAGTAGAATTACCACGTTTAGAGCCAGAGGGGTACTCAGAGGGGTAAGCTTCATGTGCACAAATAAGTAGATTCAGCAGCCATGAATTTAGAGAAGACGCAGAGGCAAAACCCCACACTATCTGTGTGTGCTAAGCCCGCTGCCCCACACCGACACAAGAACACAAGGCCACACGTGACTGGAAGTTTTTATTTTGACTTTCTAAACATCTCCCTTCACCACCCCCCATCCCTCCAGTGCTGCCCACTAGCTGGACAACAAATGTGCCTTCTTGCTTTGACCTTACATCTTTATCTACAAAACTCTTAAATTCCAGAAGTGTGGCCTAGTAATACAAGATACCTTCATAAATATGCTCCTCCTTGCCCTACAACTGAAAAAAAAATAGCTATTATTTCCACCAAGGAGAAAACGTCAATCTTCTCCCAAAACGTTACCACAAAACCCCGTTTCTAATTCACCAGCCTCTCTGGTCTCCATGAAGATGCACCAAAGCTCGATTTCAAGCTTTGCTCAGAACGGCTTTCAGAACAGCCACTCTTGAGAACTTCACTGCAAGAGAAACATCCGTTGCCCCTCGCAGCTCAGAACTAAACTTGTGTTTCATCTTATGGCAGAATCGACAAATTCCAATTCAGCAGCAAAGGAAACGTATTCACTGCGTAACCCCTGGTCTAGATCAAGACTGCAAGCACTTCTGCTCTCCACACATCCTTAGACATCCCAAACCTCCCACGTTCCTCAGCAAGATCCTCGGTTTCTCCTTGTTTTCCCTCGCCCCTTGGGGAGCAGTCGAGCCCTGGGGGGGCACCCTGTGGACCCAGGGGCCGGGGTGTCCCAGCTGAGTTTGCCTCAAGTTTGGGCACTGCCTCCTCGGAGCGGAGCCATGAAGCCAACACGGCCTTTGGAGTCGGTGGGCTTGGCTGTCCATGGGGCTGTCAGCGGGCAGCAAGGGACAGAAGGCAACAGAAAACAAGCTGCCACCTGCCCCTGTTACAGACTGCTCGTCTCAGAGCTGTTACAAGGTACACAGAGAGCCACGAACACCCATTTAAAAGGCTGAAAGTTAACGCACCTACAGTATTTGCGTTCTTCTCCCAACACACAGACACACACACGGGCACACACTCTCCACTGTACAAAACAGGAGTTTTCCAACAACTTGCCCACTTGCTCCTTCCTGCAGACAAATAACCCCGGAGCACATCCAGCAATTCTGCAGAACGTACGAAGGCTGATGTTTTACCTTCCTGCTTTTTACATTCTCCACTTTATTTCCACGCGTCAACCCTTCCTATATATCACATTACCGTGGGTCAGTTGTCCAAGCAGTGGACAGTCACTCAGCCTGCCCCAGAGCTGCCTCACTGCTGCTTTGCCTGGTGGTGTTTGGAGCTTACTCGGCCTTTAGGGCCTGTCCCGGGGGCCAGATCTCTGTCATGTTTACCTGCACTTCCCAAGCTAAGGAAAGCAGCTCTATACAACACAGGCTTCTAACAGATGCAGGTATTCACCGGAGCAAACAGCACTGTTTTCTGAGGACATGAGCCCAGCAGCAGGAACGATCCCCCCACAGGGCCGGTGCAGGAGGAGCAGGGTCGGTTCCCGGGGCCGGTTCCCGGTGGCGGCGCGCGAGCCACGCTCCCCTCCGCGCGAGCCGCGCTCACTCACCTGGGCCGCCGTCCCGGCTCACAGAGCTCGCGCGGCCGGGCGCTCGGCGCCGCCGGCCACCATCCTCACCGCTCGGGCTCGGGCGCGCTGCAAGAGAGCACAAACCTCCATGATCCGGCGGCCTTCCCAGCGCCCGCCGGGAGCTCGCGGGCAGCTCGCGATCACCCGCAAAGATCAACTCCGCTCTTCGGAAAATAACTCTTTGCGAAGAGGAGGAGGAGGAGGAGGAGGAGGAGGAACCGCGGCGTTTCGAGGGAAGCGCGAAGCAGGAAGCTGCTCTCGGCTGCGCGCACGGCGAGCGCCGCCGGGGCGGAGCGCGGCCCGGCCGCGGCAGGCGGCTCCTGCCCGCGGCTCCGCTCGCTCGGCAGGACGGCCGCGGCCGCCGCATTGCCCGCGTGCCGCCCGTGCATTCCCCCTTCCCGGCGCACGCGGAGGCAGCGCTGCGGGCATCGCCTCCCAGCACCAGCTTCCCAACGGCACCGGCGCCGCTTCCCAATGGAGCGGGCGGCGCTTCCCGGCGGGGCCTCCGCGGCCGCCCGCTCGGAGCGGGCGCGGGGAAGCGCGGCCTCCCTCGGCCTCCCGCCGCACGCGCCCAGCCGCACGTCCCCTCGCGGGTCTGCCCAGGGAAGAGCCGGCCGCCCTTGGCAAAGTTAGGGAAAATAAATTAAATAGACGGGGAGTGTGTGTGGGGGGGGGGCGGTTCTACAGGAAAAGTGTGGTCTGCAAGAAGTGCTTTCAGACTTCAGCCATTCCAGAGATGTTCCAGAGGCTTTCCAGGCTAAGTTTCCAAAGGATAGCCAGGCTGCTTGGAGCTGTATGAGGTCATCTCCTGCTTCCTATGAACCCTAACCACCCGCACCCCAGGACTGCCCCAATGGCAAAGCACCCCTTGGACAAGCGCAAGGTTATCCCAGCAGTCCAAATAACCCCAAAACCACACATAATACTGAAAACTGAACGTGAGAAGCATATAAAAGCTAGGGAAACAAATGGTCAGAGCATTTTTCCTCTTCTGGAAACAGCACCTAGGAATAGGATTGAATTCCTAGCACTTCCTGCTAGTGGCTCCTGCACCAAACCCCAGAGACACGACACGAGGCAGGCTGGTTTCTCTGCCCGCTACTACCAGGTGTTTCACAGCAAGGATTAAAACCCACAACAACCAGCAGGACAGTGCAGCTTCTTAATTTTTTCCCCCCAAACGAGACAGGATAAACCCCAGAGAGCACTCTTTAGGCAGCTGCCTTACTCTTACCCCATCCCCATTTATGTATGTTTTACTCCATTACCTTTTTGTGACAATTTTGCATTGCAGAGAGGGCTAACAAAAACAGTAAATCAGTTCAGGCCATACCCTATTTAAAGCTCAGCCTGATGTTCTCCACACTGGCACTGAGAGGGAAAGGGAAAGGTAGAGGAAGGGACCGACCCGTCTGCTCTTAACCCTTATTTTTCCCCCTGTGGCACTGGGGCCCTGGCGCAGCCCGGGACACAGCGCTCAGTGCTCATTCCCTCTCTCGGACATTCCCCAGCCCCGGGTGCTTCTCGGCTGCTGTGTGAAACCGTTCCCTCTGCTCAGGCCGCAGCCAGACCCGAATCCTGCCCCGTGGGCAAGCGGAGCGGGCTGCAGCCTGCCCGCACGGGAGGGCACGGCTCAGCTCACCATGGACCAGAGCCTCACACCGGCTTTCGGCCACCGTTCTACCTGCCAATGGGAAGGGAATCCCAAGAAAGTCCCAAGGAAGGGATACACTGGATATGGATACATAGAGAGCTCCTCGCACCGGTGCAGAAGGAAAGCAGGGAACGGGAGAGGATTCCCAGCAGCAGGGCCGGGCTGCCATCCCTGGTGCCTGCCTTCACCCAAGGGCAGTGGATGGGACCAGCACCCACATCTCCCCACAGCGGGTCACAGTGCCCCACAGCCAACAGGAAGGCGCTCAGCCCGCCCGCCACATCCCCCTCTCCCAGCCGGGCTCCGCTGAGGTGGCCTGTGGAGGGACCCAGAGGGGCCCCGCATGGGCGGCCAGGGCAGGGGCATGTGGGGCCCCATGGGCACGAGGTGCCATCCCCTCTCCGAGCCCTTCCCTGAGGTGCCAGCCCTTCTCCGAGGTCTCATCCCTTCTCCATGCTGCGGCACGTGTCCAGCAGCGCCGTCCCTTCCTGGGCACGCGGGCCCCGCTCCCGGCAGAGCTGCTCTGCTCCTTCAGGGACACCAGCAGCACCAAACTGCTGCACAGCTGCTCCCTCACTGAGCAACGGGAACAGAGGTTAAAGGCAGGATTATGTTGGAACTGGGAATACATAACTCACCCACTCAGGAGCGCAGATTTAGTGAATATTAAAACCAAGAATCCATAGAAACTGTGAGGGGTATTGTGCTGCTGCTGGTGGGTGGACACAACAGCAGGAAAAGTTAAAGCATGGTAGGAGCTTAACTTAGGGAAGAGGCAGGGCTTCTCCAAAGCTTTTCCGACACAGCCCAAGTGCCTGGGCTTCCCTTCAGGGGCAGCTGACTCGGCTGTCTCCCCCTCACGGGCTCCCAGACCCACAGGCAGCCCCAGAGCCCCCGCTCCAGACAAGCCGCTTGCAGCCTGCTCTGCTGAAGGGGGATCTTCCAGCGGGAAGGAAGGTGCTTCCCCTGGTGCCCAAATGGAGATCCAGGTTTCAAAGGGCAACAGGAGCCCCAGAGAAAGAGCTGCAGGGGCCCTGGCTGGAGGATCCCTTCGCCTTCCGCACAGAAAGCCCCTTTTCTTTAGCTCTCCCTTCCCACCTAAGAAGACTCCTCAAGAAAC
>JAUBOD010000290.1:2117551-2127803 GCA_032353885.1 Nothura maculosa | reverse complement strand
AGTCCCCAATGCAGCCCAAAGTGCCTGTTAGACCCGGAGCCTGCAGCCCGGCCCCCAGGCCCTTCCCATGTAGCCTGCTCTTCTCAGGTACCTCAGACATGGCACCCTCAGGAACACCTGATGCACGGAGAAAACCTCAGCTCAAAAATCTATCTTCCAAAAAGGAAAAAAGCCAAGACATTCCATATGTCTGGATGGAGAAAATTTTTTGTTTAAAAAAAAAACAAATTGGAACAAGAATAGGACAACCCTATAAAAACGCAATAAATATAAAATTGGCCACATTAGTGAAGCATTTTGTTTAAACACTTGTGCTAAGCGAGAGCGAATCGTTTCGAGGCAGTTTCATAAAACATGAGAGCTGCAGCACAAGCAGCTGCCGTAAGCCCCGCTGCCCATGGGCTGTTTGTTTTCCTACTGATGCAGCACCAAATGTATGTGAAAATGAGAACGACGACCCTTTCGGGGCAAGTGATTCATCTTATTTTGGTTTGTTGTCTCAAGAGCAAGCATAGATAACACTCAGTTATTTTCCCCTCTTTATTTTTTAAGGATGCTTTTTAAAAAAAATCCAGCCTATTCTAAACATGTTTCCCATAATAGCATTTTAAGCTTTGTTTCAGTTTTCTTGTAACTTCTGTGCAAGTTTCTGATCTTATCTGTTAGTATTTAGTTGTATCAGAATCACAATGAAGACTGAGATTTCAGGCACCCCTGGCATCGATAGGAAGGAACACGGGGAATGGCACCAAGCAGTGGGAGTGCAAAACCCGTGCTGGGCTGCGGGCAGAAGGGCTCTGAAGAAGAGCTGCGGATCCAGAGGTGTCACCAGGCTCCTTGCCTCCGTCAAAAGGGTGTTCATATTTTGGCAGGACGTATTTCCCCTCTTCCTCTTCTTTTTTTAATCTCCTTCTTCATCTATTGCCCTAGTGGAGTTGAGCAGAATGCCCTCAGTGAAGAGCTGGTTTCATTGCTGGGTTTCTGGCCACCAGCAGTGCTCGGTTCACCAGGACAAACTCTGCAATGTGGCTATGAAGTTGTCCGAGATAACACACTCAGCCTAGCAGAAATCGATCCAATCCCAAGTGATTCCATTTGGAATGGAGGAATCCAATGTCTTGAGTCTTCAATCAGATTTTTACTGACGCTAGATATATTTTCATCCTAAAAAATGCTAATTGTAATTTAGCTTCTTTTTTAAAGTTAACTCAGCGTTAAGAGTCTACTGTAAGGTTATAGAACTTATAATAAAACAAATTAAGATAAAACAATGTGAAAATTTTACCAAAATTTCAACTGCTAACAGTTGTTACCTGAAAGCCGTAACAGGGTAAAAGCCACAGACTCCTCTGCACTTGCAGAGAAAAATGTTAGTTTTTTCCCACATTCTAGCTAATTCACCTAGAAGAGTTGAGCATAAACTTGAAAAACTCACTGAGAATCAGAAAAAGGAAAAAAGCTTCTTTTCTCCCCTTCAAATAGGATGACAAGCCAAAGAAAGATGCATTTCATTAACTAAAATATTACTTATTTTCTCCCACTTTCCTCAGTGTCGGTTATTTTATTAGGGACAGGACTTTATTTACAGCCTCAAGGGCTAACTCTATTTGCCTCAACTCTTGTGTCTAGCCCATAAAGTAGCCCTTCCAAACAGCACAATGTCCCAACCCCAAACTTTAACAACAATCCTAAGCTAAACAAATGCAAGTGAGTCAAGCGATCACTTAAGAACCCAGGCAGACACACAGAGCGCAATCTCTAACCAAACTAACAAAAAAAGTGCCAAATTTAGGGTAAACGCTATTTTTAGCCACCTATTCTATCAGTTGTCTCCTAATAGAGACTGCTTGTGAGAGAGCAAACGGAGCCACCGGAGCGGCCGCAGAGCCGGGCGGTTGTTGCCTCGCGCAGGGCAGCGCTGCAGCTCCCTGTGACCAGCCGCCTTGTCCCGGCCCGGCTTCCCGCTCCTTCTCCCGGTGCCTGCGGGAGCAGCCAAGGCATACGGAGTGCCGCGTCCGCACGGATTCCGCAGGGGCGCCCATCCCTCATCCTGGTGCCGGCCTGCATGGGAGTTGCAAGGAGGAGACCTGCACGCTGAGGACAACCACCCTGGCAATGCCCCTGTACCAAAAGTTTTCTTTCCCATGCAATCCATCAATTCTCTTTCACGTCAACCAATAACACACATCTGGCAACCAATACTTAGCTATCCATACTTTACTGTGCTAGCTCAATGCTTCTCACAGTAATAAATAAAATTAAACCCTTACTCTAGCTCTGATTCTTGTGCTCAAGTTTTAAAAGTCCAACAGCACCAGAACTCCTGCCTGCTCCTCAGGTGCTGGAACACGCTCCGGATCAATAAAGCAGAGGAAATAAACCCTGAGCAGTTGCTTGCAGCGACCTATTTGCCGGCAGTTTTGTGGTTCTCCCTTCTGCACACGGCAGAACACCTCCCTGTTCCTATAAACACCTCTGTTTCACCAAAAGCGGCTGGAAATTAATGATGCTATTTTTATTTTCTTATTAATTCGTACGCCATAGCTCTGTAATCAGTACGGGATCAGGCTGCAATTTTGCATCCTTGTTTCAAAATATATTATGAGCACTTGATGACTGATGTTTAGCACAATGCATGAAAGAGTATCTCAAACAAATTAGATGAAAGAAATATAAATAGAGGCATTTTACTTAAACAAGGAAAACAAACCCAGACACATTCTCACAAGAGTATCACCAGCTGGTGGCCCCACAAGCTGGGTGCCCGTGGAGCACCCACCAGCCATCAACATGACCCCACGTGCAGTTTTCCACCTGCGCAGGCTGGCGCCGTGAGACCCAGGTATCAAGGAGCCTTTTTGCAAAAGGTGGGAATGCCTGAAGCCAGGCTTCTCGAAGAGGTGGAAGGGATAACACTCCTCCTTTCACAAACCTGTTGTGTACAACCGTGGTTACAACCCATTCAGTCGCCTGCTCTACCTGGCCGCGCACACAAGAGACAGCCCCCTGCCTGGCGGCATTCCCACACTGCATGTCCTTGGATCCCCGTCAGCGATGCCTCCATTCCTACCCAGCAGCATTCCCACACTGTGTTCCTTGCATCCCCTTCGGTGATGCCTCCATTCCTCATCTGTCCTGCACTGCTCATCATCAGGTCAGGGATCGACTGCCCATCAACTCACACATGACGCCAGCAGGACCACCTGCCCCTGAGTAAGCAAGAACAACGCAAGATCTACAGTTTTCCACGGGAATTACAAGCTTCCACCAACTCCTGGAAGCAGATCCATGCCACACTGCTGGTGGGGATCTCCGGGCCCAAGTCTCCAGCTGCACATGGAGTCCTTTGGTAGTCAGCACAAAATGCCCAAGTATCCCAGTACTTCACCTCTTCTCCAAGGCAGAAAAAGGCAAACCAAAACAGCACGTTGTAGCCCACGGGAGAGCTGTGATGGCTCAAAGGCCACATGGAAAGCAAATCAAAGAGCCAACCACAAAATGCACCTTTTTTAATCAAGAATGTCTTCCTCTCGACTTCCCCAGACAGATTTCAATGCGGAGTATCGGGCTGTTTCAGCTCTACTGACTGTCATGGAGTCAGCTTGCACTGAAGGGGTTGGAAAGAGAGGAGAAGCCATCAAGTTCTCCCTTCCATTCCCTCCCAAGATTTCCTTTATCCCGCTTCCTCTCCAAATCTCTCACAATGACTTTTCCTTAAATACTGCTTTGACAACCACAAAATAGCACATTCTCATATACACAAGCAAAAATCTAGGATTACTTGCTTCATAAAAGAACACAGGCTGAAGAAAGAAGACTTACTATTCTACTGCAAGAGACATAATCCTATCTCTTATCATGTGATAGGTCTTACTCAGTCTCAGGAGCTCCTGCTAGTAGAGCCGGGTAATTCCTCATCGTGGAGGACACGGGTACAAATGAAAAGCAGAAAGAACAAGACTTCCGACAAGGCACATGCCTACAAGGCCTTCAGCTGATGAAAAATATCCTGGAAAGAGCTGACTAGCTGGGATTCGGAGGCAGGAAGCAAGGGCAGAAGGGCTGACCTGGCAGGCCCATTCCTGCTAGGGGTGCTGTGTGGCACCTTGCAGTGCCAAACACAGCCCTGCCCACCACGGCCGAGGAGCTGGGCTAAGCTCTCCTCATTCCAACCTCGTCCAGTCGGGTCCCCTTGGAAAGCGGTGGCCCTGCCACTGGAAGGCTCCAGGCTGCAAGGGAGGGACAAAGGGTGGCCCCAGCAAACGGGTGGCACGAATCCTCCTGAGGCTACAGCAGGGCACGAGGTTACTCTGCTTTCACAATGTCTCAAAGCAGAAGCCTCAGCAGTTTGCTACATATGTACATGTGTGCCACTCTCTGGGAGTTTAGAAGGAAAAAAAAAAGCCACGAGAAAGATGCACTTTCCCACTTCCCATCAGCAAGGCAAGGTGCAGACAGGATTTGTTAAGCTTCTTGTCAAGAAAGCTTCTACTTGAAGGGAGGTCTGCAGTTCGCGTGCTGGGGAAGTCCACGGAGTTATTTTTAATCTCTGCTGAACGAGACCCTCAGTGGCACAAAGGGTCCAAGGGTATTTTCAGTGACATGTACATTTTGCAAACTCTCCTGCATCAAAACAGCCGTGTGGAGAGATTCTGATGATAACGAACCCATGCCTTCCAAGTCACTGATTTTTTGAGCAGTCTCGTGAAATCCAGTTAACTTTCTTTCCCCTTGCTAAAAAATGAAATTTTGTCATATTAGTTTTCTTTGTAGGCAAACATGCCTGGAGCCAGCTTATTTTCACATGCTGAATTGTCCATGCTCATAAGGACTTGATTTTACATTACGCATTTAAGAGCCAGAAAAGGCAAGAACACTGGAAAGTGTCAAACCCATGCTTTTCCTCTTTGTTGATTCATCTTTTATGGAATTGAATGTATAAATATTAAAAACAATAACAGGCTGCTATCACTGTGAAAATATTACCAGTAGTTCTCCACTTGGGCACTGCGTAAAGCAAACGTTCCCCCTCCAACAGGACTCCTATTCTGAACCCGAGCCAACCTGTACCCTCAGCAGCGCAACACGAGCAACCAGCAAACCCCAACACCCAACAGGATGAAATATGGTTATTGCCTTTAGAAATCAAGGTTCAAATTGATATATCATCCTTATTTGTCACAACAGGGCCCAAGTGCCGAAGTTGCTGCTTCTGACAGTTCTGTATTTTCTCATGACTAATCTAATGACTTAGCATTAGATTATAAACATTAAAGCTAATTGAAATGTAAAGAACTATTTCTGATCAATGTATATTTTAATAACTCCCCTTCAAAAAGCAGCATTCTGTTCCTTGAAATTCATTCAGGGAGGTAATATTAATCAAGCAGTGCCATATGCACAGTTGCTTAAGTATCTCAGCAAGTGGCAAAAGCTTCAAGCCAGTTCCCTTGCTCTGATAAACAGGGCAGTGCAAAGTTGGCAACTTCACACTAGCACTGGGGATTTTTCCTTAAAGTTCTGTGGAGGAAGCGGGAAGCAGCACTGGAAAGGCAGTGAGGTACTAGCCAGAGATGCCTGGACGACACAAACTCAGCAAGACCCCTCGCACCAGGCCAAGGGAAGGGCTTTCCCAGGAAAGCTGCAGGTGAAGGAACACGGACCAAGGGAAAGGTGCCGGGCTAAGGAGTCACCAGGGAGTCTGTTCCACTGGCTGCTGCTGATCTGCTGAGTGAGAGCAGCAAAGCGCTGGGCGGTTGTTCCTGAAACAGGGATAAAAGCAAAGGGAGTCCATTCCCTGAAATGATTTTCACGTGGTTCATGTGCTTCAGCACACAGGACACGAGCACACGAATAAAGCAATGCTTACAACTGCTAGTTAGCATATTACTGTTACTATTGACAGGAAAAAAGACCCAAAGCTCTGTTAATTTTATGGGGTTTTTTTTTTGTTTGTTTTTAATTAATAGAATCCAATAGCAAAGCATCAATCTATTCTGAAAATCAGAGTGATTCTTACGCTGGTTCAAGTGTCACTCCTTCAAGCCCATCAGGAAGGGTGACACCTGTCACCCTTTGGGAAGCCTGTTGGGAAGCTTTGCACACATCCTGTCGTGCACAGGCTCAGCACACTGCTCTCCAGGAGTACTGCAATTACTACTGATTTTAAAAAGGGAGAATCTGATATAGTAATCTTCTGACATAGAACATAAAAAGTTGGAAAAAAAAGAAAAAAAAAGGATACCACAATAAGCTAGAGAAAAAGCAGAAGAGGAGTGAAGATAACACTACAGAGCAAAGAAAGTAGACTTGTTTCTCCTCAAGAGGTATTATGAAATAGAGATAACTATATTACTTAAGTTCTGCAGACTCCTAAGTAGCAAAGAAAATAACTAAAGTTACAGAAAAGTAAACAGTATACAGACTGCTTTAAGACAAACTAAATTCACTTAAGAAATCTGCTAATGTTCTCCTTAGGATTTGACACCTTCACTTCCACTGCCCTATCACTGTATGCATCCCACCAGGCCTTCATCATGAAGTTGCCTCGTGATACAGGGAAGATCATTAGTCCCCATTTGCAGGTGGAAAGGGGGATAAAGCTGTATTTCCAACAGTGAAGTCTCAACCTGGGAGCCTCCAGGTGACCATGGCAGCTCCTCTGGCTTCCCAGTGGCAGCCAGGAGCCCTGTGTTGCACATGGCATGGGAAGCAGCCACGGGTCTGTATTAGATCCCCTTGCCAGAGATCACAGGCAGCCTGTGACACTGCCCGAAATCCGAGTTTCGGTTCAGTTCCAGCTTTGACAGTGAGCTAATTCCTCCCTCAAGGAGCCCCCCTTGGTGTAATGAGGAGTCCTGGGATGCTGCACGTCCTCAGCACACAGCCCAGCAGCGGCTGCAGCCAGGGATAACCGAGCCCTGAACGGGAGCAGTGGTGCTAGTGGCCTCCACACAGCTCACCACGCACTCCGAACACTTGCAATTCCACAGGCACCTGGATTATGGAACCAGGAGCTTACTAAGAGAGAGCATCGGCATCTCGCTGAATGAAGAGTGCTACATAGAAAATAAATGTGTGGTTACTTCTGATATGTTATGCAGAAAGCTGACATTTAATATCTTTAATTATTCAAAAAACTATGGAAGCAAATCGCTTGCTTCGCCACCTTGAATGGGAGAATAAGCACGGAGCAAACCCTCTCACCATCACTCCTACCCTCCTTTCCTAAACAAAACTCCAGTCGAAGCCAACGGAGGTTTTGCCAGCGGTGAGTCTATGACAAGAGGCCCCAGAGGCTCAGAAGCATTCAGGGCTTATTTCTAAAATATTCCAACTTTACTTCAAAACAGAAGCCAATAAAGGAGTTGTCCAAAGTCCGTGCCTGCTAGAAGCTGCTCATTGCCCTGCTGTGCTCAGATGAAGAGCAGGATGTAACCAAGCTTGGAGACCACCAACCACCTTGTGTGATGTTTCCCAGGCCCCTTCCTAAGCGCATCAGGCCCAACTCGTTCCCAATGTCCACCTAGTTGGGCTACGGCCCCATCCAGCTCTCTGACTTATGCGTTTCAAGCAAGTCCCCAATCTCCATGCAGGAACACTTATTCTACCAAAAACCTGTGTAGTAAAGCAAGTCCCAGCTTTTATCAGAAGGCAAACTCCTGAAAGCAAATGGAAGTTTCTAGCCACAGACAAATCTAATGAAATCTCTATTCTCCCCATAACTGGGCACATTGTTTTTATTGCTTTTTCAGCTATGAGGAAAAATATTTTTCTGCTTCCTCTAAAGCTTCTTTTATGCCCATTTCCTGACAAGGATATTCTGCCCTTCTTTTCTTTGCAATTTGCTAACACCATTTCAACATGAGGACTATACATAAAACCAAGGTTCACTCCTGGTAAAGCTGTGGGAAGATTATGATCACCCCATCATTTCTAGGACTGAATTCTATCCATCCAGAAGACTTCATCACACAAAACCATGTTAAAAAAAATAATGGTACTCAGAGAACTCTAATCTGACTCTTACCTGAAAAAACAAAAAAATCAGTTCAAAACTTCAGCGAGTCCACGATTCAAAGTCTATCAGCAAGCTTATGAGTTTCCTGATGTGTGTGTTTCCATTTGGTAAAAACTGTTACACCAGTTGCTCTACACAGAACAAGATCCTTGTCAGCAATGGCATAAAACTGAAAGTCGTATTCTCCTACACAACTAGTTTGTCATAAACAATTTCAGTAATTTAATTTGGTGTTTATAGCCTAATCTCAGACCTATATACACTAATCTCATTCCCTATAAAATCTGGAGAGAGAAAAAAAATGTGTGTAATTCTGCAGGAAGTGCTGAAAAAGGCCGTTTCCCTCCTCCAAACCATCTCCCCCTCAGGAGTTATCCGAGCCTTACGGCTAGTTTTGTGGTCGTAATATCACAGAGGAACAGCTGCTCCCAACAGCCCCCTTCAAGCTGGCCTGCTCAGGACCATCACTTATCCTGTGCCTGCTCCACACTGACTGGGAAAGGTCAAGACTCTGTTATTAATCATGCACACTTATGAGCACTAAGCTTACCCAAATACCTACCTTGTCTTATTTTTAAAAAAATTATGTCCAGAAAACCTCCATATTAAGAACAAACAGAAAGCTGCCACTTCACCATTCGGGGCCAGACTCGGCTCAGTGCCACCAAGGGCAACCGTGCAAACAATATTCTGAACACCGGTCACTTTGTGCCACTTTTCAATTTTCAAACTCTCCTTGAAACTACCGTATCTACTTTAGTTTAAAGGGTGTCAAGTGCTTCAAAAGGTGTCAAAACTTTTCCATATCACACATGTTAGGAAAAAAAAAAAAAGTCTGCATACCTAAAAGCTCTATGGAAATACTAGTAAATTAGTCACTAAGATTTGTCTTTCAAATTGATAGGTAGCTACATTAATCAATGCCAAGAGGAAAAACAGTATCACAGAAGGAACATGGATGGAATTCTAATTAATTCCCAGTTTGTGTGTTAAAACTAAACTCCTGTTGCTGCAGTATTATAGTTCTGCTAGACTCCCCACCAATGCTTCATCTCCACAGATCTTTAAATAACTATCCTATTTGTTTATATTATTTCCTACCACTAATGCGAGCCCCAAGCTTCAAAAGCCATTTACTTTCTTGCTAAGTTGTTGACCCAGCATCCTGCACTCTGCACATTCTAGTGACTACTCTGGTTTACAGTCTTGATTCTGTTGACTATCTTTACAAAACAAGGTTTAGAGAAGGAAAAAAAGAATGAAAAGAGAGAAATGTGAATAGTGGCAGCCTTTTGATTCTGGGGTTGTTAGACCCACCCTACATGCAAACTTTGCAGTCTAACAGTTGCTGCAAGTGCTCAGGGAAGTGGTGTTTTCCAAGGCCCCAAACCCCAAACAAGCAGCGTCTTCCACGCGGTGCCGGCAGCCCGAGAAGCGCTGCCTTGTTGACGACCAGGAGACCCCTCTTGTGCACGCGCCGCTCACATACTCACCCAGGAAGGCCAGGGGGAATCGCGCACACACGGGGACGGAGCTCTCTCGAAGCCTTTGTCATGTGACAGTGACCTACAAAGCACCGAGCACAGGCACCTCATCAGCACGGCCCAGCTGCACAGCACCGCAACCCACCGCGGCGCCAGGGCACAGCGGCCGCCGGCTCGCCTCCTCCTCGGCGCTCCCAGCCCATCCCGACGCTCCCACGAGGCCAGGCCACGGAGCGTCCATCAAACGGAGGGGCTCGCATGGGTGCACGGGAGCAGCCGGCTCCGGGCGGGCTGTGACTCCTCGTGCACGTCGACACGCTGGCACGAGGGGCGAGCAGGGGGATGTCTCGGGGGTGGCGGAGAAGCGGGGAAGCGGCCCGAAGAGCCCATGGAGAGCCCTTAACCAGCCACAACACCCCCGGAACATCCCCCTCGGCTGCACCAAGGGCGCCCCTCACACACACAGGCACCCACAGCGCACACACAGGGAGCCGTGGCGGCCGCGCCGGTGGTCCCTGCGGTGCCACACGTCCATGTGGGCACAACGAGCGCGGAGCCGGGGGTGCAGGCGGCCGCGGCCGTTGTTCGGTCACCCCCGCACCACTCGCTCACTCACACTCATACTCACACTCACACGGCCGCGCATGGCGGCCCCTCCGGGCCCGCCTCAAGTTCGCACCCCAGTTACAAAATGTCGCTGCGCGCGGCTGACAGGGCAGCGCAGGGCAGGGCAGGGCAGGGCGGCGGG
>JAUBOD010000290.1:2082558-2115389 GCA_032353885.1 Nothura maculosa | reverse complement strand
CCGAGGCCCGCGGCGCCGCCGCGTCCCCCCCGCGGGCCGGGGCGCCGGCCGGTGCGCGCGGCGGCGGCGCCGGCAGCAGCGGCGGCAGCAGCAGCAGCAATAGTAGCAGCAGCAGCAGCGCGAGGGCGGCGCGGCCGCGAGGAGAGGAGCGGAGTAACGCGGGGAGCAGCAGCCCCGTGGGCGCGGGCAGCGTGTGCGCCGAGCCCCGTGCCGCTCCACAAAGTCACCAATAAAATTAATAAAAAGTGAAGTGTGCTGGTTTCTTCTCGCAAGAGCAGTGTTTGTGCCTCCCGTCTGCTCTGCGCGTCCCGCGGAGCTCCTGTGTTATGCGTGTCCTCTGCCCCGAGCTCTCCTGCGCTGCGGGGCGGTGGGTTTCCACATGGCCGTGTTGCTCCGCTGTTCTTGTTGTGCTCCTTTTTACTTTCTAATGCTACATACGTGAAAGTATTTTAATGTTTGAATACAATAGGTAAAATACAAGCTAAGTTAAAAAGATTGCGTCCATGTTTCTGAGAAAAGTGGTTCTAAGTGGGCCTGAGCTTTTTCTTCGGCAGGAGGTGGAGGAGGGAATAAGGGAGATATAAGAAAAAGTATTCTAGACGAGTGGGATCATCACCATCCTGCTGTTGTAATTAAGGGTCACGGATACTCAGGCACTGACTATATATATACTACATACTATAAAATAATAGGCTGTATGTGTTTTGAAATGAGTGTGTTCTACCGATCTTTTTATTTCCAGTGTTCAGAAAATAGTTGACCCTCTGTCCTCAGGTGCGCATCAGGTGCCACAGGCTGGGGACACTGATGTGTGTCAGCACAGCAAATTCATTAATCACATTTGAAAAATTTGGCCTAATTCCGGCACAGAACGTGCCCCTATCCCTTGCAGAGCATGAAGCCCTTTGCAGCTCTAGGAAGGCAAAATCACTGCTGTGTGTATGAGCTGAAAGGCCTGCACTGAACTGCTCCGCTTCTTTGGTGCAGCCTCTTACCTCTCAGTACCAGCCCCTCGTTTCATGGCTTCTTTTGCTCATATTAATCACGTACCATGGAGCCCTTCACACCTCTTCATTTCCAGCCTAAATCCCGCCAAATCAAGTAATTACCGAGTAGTGTAATTGATGCCAATGTTCAGCAGCATACATGAAATTCATTTCAAAGGACGCTTCACTTTCTTTTTTATTGTTTTTTTTTAGCAAGGTTCTGTGTTACAATTAATGCCCTTACTAGCCGTTTCAGAAAAGAGGTCAAGCTAGGGGCGCCTCGCATGTAATGCAGTTGTTTATGGCTATACAAAATGGATATACAGTGCTACTAGTTAGAACAATCATGTTTTGTGCCCCGCTCTGTGCAGTTACAAATGACTTCATGAGCTGCGAGGCAGCCACCTAATAGGCCTGGAGAAGCAGAAGCATTTTGTCACCTTTTAAGCAGCATGAGTAAGCTGAGGTGCAGTGCTGTGGTCAGAAAATAGAAAGATTGAGCTTCCGCTGCCTTTGTTTTACTCTGTTCTTAAGGAAAGAGAGGACTGTATTTATATTTTTGGGGGGGCCAAGGGGAGACAGAACTATCAATACAGCATCTTCTATAAGCACTGAGTTCATGAGGGGAAGGATGGGAGAATACTAAATATTCATTCTTTTTCTTCCTATTTTTCTCTATATTATTTAAAGCAAATCAAGTTCTTTGCATAATCGTTCAGAGATATTTCTGACATTAGTCAGTCACTGCTATCAAGAGTTATAAGGTGCTAGCAGGAGTCTGCGAGGAAGGAGTTTTTCAAGGAGCAGCAAGTGCAGAAATGTCTGATATTGCACGCTGGCTCCTCGTTGTTCCAAAGCTCCACGAAAGTTGCATTTCAAGCTGTTTCTGCAGAAACTTCGGTGTTTGGCCGGCCCTTGGCTGCCACTTCCATGTAACTGGGATTTGTTTGCCAGGGAACAAGCAGTGCCCCGGCGCCGCGGGCTGCCCGCGTGCAGGCAGCGCTCGGCCACAGCCGATGCCCCCCTGCACAGCCGGAGCCGTCCGCTCACATCCGCATGCGGCAGGATTTGGGGCTTAGAGCTGGCACAAAAACCTTGGGATTTTTTTTTTCCCTTTAGTTCGTTTCTATCTGCCTGCTTTGTGCTCAGTTGGCAGTGGAGCATCTCCCTCTCAGCCACATGTCCCCTCTAATTAATCCATCGCGCGACATAAAAGATATAAGTAAGCAAATGCCCATCAAAAGAGAAAAATGCTCTTTCCCTTCCTGCTGTTATTTAGCAATAACAGGAAAAAAAACCAAATCTGACAGAGTAACAAGGGTTGGTTCCTTCCCCTTGCTGTGGGGCCAGCTGCACAGCTCCCGAGTGCTGGGATGCCCTGAACTGGGGACGTTTTGGTCCGTGTCGCTCCTGCTGTCCATGGCAGCAGCCCATCGGGACCAAGGCAGATGTCTGCCTCCATGGCTATTCCCAATGTGTTTGGATAAGAAAACGGGGAGCACGGGCTAGTCAGCCACAGCCTGAGCCCGTAGGCCCCACATCCTATAGCGCGGGCAGGAACACGTGAGGCCGTGTGGAGCCTGTCCCACCGCGCTCGCCCTCGGCCCGGGCCTTGTGCCATCCAGCATCCACACTGTCTAGGGAAGCACAGGAAGAGGACAGCGCATTGGCGGCCTGTGCTCCTCCCCATACGCTTGTACAACACTGTGGTGTTAATAGCCATTTATGTGAGAGCGCTGAAGGGAGGAGGTGTTCTACCTGAGCTAGAGCTTGCGGCATATCCAACCCAGGCCATGAAGGAAGCCATAGGATCCGTGCAGAACAGCCCTTCTTCAGGAACGATGCTTTCCAGGATCTGCTCTTCTAACTCAGCCTCTTTTGGGAGCAATTTCTGCTTCTTGAGCACTCAGCAGAAACCCAGGGTGACTGGAAGGAAGGCCAGCTCCCTCTCTCGATGTCTCCCTACGAGACATACATGTCCTACAGACAACCTAGTGGTTGTCTGACTGTGATGAAGATGAAGACTACTTCTTGTTTACTCCATATTGTTTACTCCATATATTGTTTACTCCATATATTTCACAATATTAAGATAACCAAGTTATTCTCCTCTTTGCAATTTTTACGTGCTGCTTAGGGATAGTCCGTACCTGTTTCCCACAGTCTCTTCACTATTAACTCTTTTCCCTTATTGCTCACGCCACTTTTTACTAATAGAGCACTGCAGCCCTTCAACAAAACCAGCTACTAAGAGCGTTAGATCAGTCCTACACATAGTCTCTGAATCAAGCAGCTAGCGGTTTGAATAGATGAGTTAGACATGAGAGTAGGAAGGGGAATTGACTTGCCTAAAGTCTCATGATAGGGGAGGAATCCAATCTGCGCTCCTAACTTTCAGCGCATCGCTTTGAGTACCTTTTTCTTTACCCCTCTATGTTGCTTCTAGATTTGCCTCCACTAGTGTCTCCATCTCTGAGAGGCATTACACCTTGAGGAGCTACCTGCCATTGCTCCCTCTTTCAGAATAATTCAGTAATAAGCCAGGGTAGCCCCAACATCCAGATCCATCTGCGCCTGTCACCTCTGTAAAGATTGTTTCTCATTCTGCAAGGTGCTGAAGTAGATGTTCAACTGATATATGTTAACTTGCTTGCCATACTAGCACATGTGAAACGTGATGTCTGAGGTAATGAGGCAAGTGTCAGCACAGCCCTCAACTCAGTAGCTTTCCCCTGTCACCACGCAGGTATACAGCCAGCATGTTATAAAACATATGTAAATCGGGCCAGACCTGCTCCCTGGGGGCTGTGGAGGCCCTTGAGCTAGTTGAGTACAAGCAAATTGGTTTCCACAGCCAGCGGCACACACGAGAGCAAAGGGCCCGTCCCACACACCCTCATCCTCTAGATTCCTTCAGACTTACCCAGTCCTCGCTAAGAGCTAGGCCAGAGGAGAGTAGCTTCCAAATCCTACAGTGACCACTCTCCTGTAAACTGCAGTAATATCTAACTGCTTTGAGCAAAAAATGCAATGAGAATTCCTTCTTTTTCTTTTTCCATCAACTTTAGGTTTTTCAGTCCTTCATGCTTCTATTATACGTCAGTAGTATTGAATAGGTTTTCTGTTCCTTCACTCTAGGACTTCTTTTCCTATTTCTCTTTCTGGTATTATTCAAATATTTGTTAGTTTTGCTTTACCCTTCCTATACATATTCATGAAGCTTGAAGAAGCTACATGTAGCATAAAGAAGCTACAATTCAGCTCTAACACCCTTCTCCATCCCTCAGGATACAACTAGAGCCTTCAAAACTACCTCACAGATACATGTCTTTTTTTCCTCTCTAGAAGAACAAAACTGGATGGACCTTGAGGCCTCCATGGAAAAATAAAAATAATAATAAAATAATTTGTTATAAGAAAGAGAGAAACTAAGAAGAAAGCAAATCATGTTTTGGATTAGTGCAACCCACTATAAATATCCTTACAGAAGCAAGGCTATTCACTGCTTCATTGCATCCAGGTGAGAGGCCTCTTGAGAGGAAATTAAATCAGCACATTGCATTGTTTCTGTCCCACTGGGTTAAAATAGAGAAGAAGGTGAAACTTTAGAAGGGCACTTTCTTCTACTCCTCCCTGCTCTGACATGAGAAGTGTTGGCAGGCCAGCCTGTAAGAGCGAGACCTTTTAAAAATATAGTATTCCTGCGTGCCCTCTCCGTGCGGCTTTCCCCTGAAGCCTGCAGGTTCTCACAGCTTTCTCCCCTGACAGATACTTTACTCCATAGCACAGGCAAATCCCATCCTGGAGTCTGTCTGCCAACCCTGCTTGTTCTAGTCCTCAAATACCCATCGTGGGTGGGTATTTCCCTCGTTCTGACTGTTTACAGCTCTAGTCAGTGCGTTTGTTTGTGCTCAAATCTCTGCATCACGAAAAAGTAGCAGCTTTCCCTCGCTGGCATGTTCTCTCTCTTATCTAGCCTAAAACAATAGATAATGTTATAAAATTTAAGCAGTGGAACTGAGCAATATTTTAAGCTCAAATTTTAGCAGCAAAAAATTGATTTGATAATATTGAGACTTTTCTTTTTAAGGAAAAAATGTTTTTGACAATTGCTGGGAATTACATTCCTGTGTAGCAGAGGGAGGTATAAGTACTTGCATTTACATGCAAACATTGAAACGGGTAAGAATTTTCTAAATCAAACATCTCTATGATACATTAAAAAAAAAAAGGAAACCTACCCTTAAAACCTTTTTTTTTTTTTTCTTTTTTTTAAAGTATACTTTCCTGGCCTGCGATACAATTGTTTCTTTCAGCCTAAATAAAAAACACTGATTTGTATTGTCCTGACTGCACTTCTTCAAATGGAAGTTATGGGAAGGCATGCAGAGATCTTAGAGGAGATTTATGGTCTGTGATGAATTGGATATTGATAAAGAAGCCTCAAATCTGTGACTGCGTTAGAGTGCTACCTAGATGAACTTAGATTGTATGTGCTCAGCAGTGCTCAGATTATGTTTATAAGTATTTCCCCTTCATTCTTAAATAATCCAGGCTGTCTTGTTGGTTCCACTTCACTTTTCCTGCCACTACAGAAATACTATTTTCAAACGTAACTGAGCACCTTATGTCATAAGTGGAGGTCCCAACCCAAGGGTGGTTTATAGATGCTCCCATTGACTTTGAGGGAGCTGTTCACCCCCGTGAGGTTCATCATTGGTGTGGCCTTGCTATTTCCACAAAGCTCTACCTGGAACAAGCTGGCTGCGTGGCTTCAAAGACTTGTCCCTTCTCCGCCTTTTCATGAAGCTGGAGCTTAGTGCTAAGACTCTTTACTTGCTCTAAGGATTTACAATCAGAGAGCACAATCCTGGCGGTATGAAAACAGTGCCCGAGTTCTCCTTGATTGCAGTAGGATATTCCCCTGCCATCGCTGATTTATAAGTACTTGTCAGGATCTCTTATTTTGCAAAACTGATAGCAACTGCGAGATGGAAGGCCCGCAATCGGATTTCTCAGACAAATAAGTGATGCCTCCTAAATTTTTGTTACTGGAGAGAAATGAGGAGGTTGATTGATATAAACACATTTGCCTGTACAGCTCTTAACTTTAGGATAATTTTTGTTTATTCATTCTTCATTGTGCTTCTGAAGTATATGCAACATGCCAAAAGCCAAACAAAAATTGCCCCTCTCTGACACATCTATGTGATTGCTTCTATCCACATATTTCAGTAACAACAAAATACCAGTGATATTAATGTTTTAGTGATATATATTGCTTTTTATCTCAGGATAAAATGTCATATATGATGCTTGCTAGTGTACAGGGAGCAGAGCAAATGTTTTCTGCAGGATAAATCCACCCAATCCATCAATTAGAATTGATGGAAAGCTCTTTAAAAGGCTGAATAATTACACCTGGGCACAGACCAGAGTGGGATGTGGAAGCTCACAAAGCAAGTCAGTTCTAGAGCAGGGAAAATGCCCTCTGTCAACTAACTCCTGTTCTCGGCACAAGATGCTTGTTGCATTCAATATCGATAGTAAAAGCAGATCAGGAAGGAGGCACATTATCCTAGGCCCTCATCCAGTCTTTATGAGTATATGGGAACAGCTGCAGAACTTGGCCCTAAGGATTTTTGGCAACATTTGGCAGGTTGTATGGTGGAACAGGGAATAAACTAAGTACCTCAAGTTCCAAATCTTAATGATAAACATTAGCACCTTCAACTGCAATTCAGAAATATATATACACACACATATGTGTGATCATATATGTACACACACATCTATATGTATGATTATATATGTATACACACATATATATATGATTATATATGTATATACACACACATATGTATATATGCATAGATAGGTATAGCAATAACAACAGGTAACAGGTAACAGTGATAACAGTTACTCATATATATATGGGCTGGGCTTCCTACAGAACACTGCTGACACAAAGGGCTGGTTGCAACCTTGGAACCAGCTTTAGCAGGCCATGAGGAGACATAAAGGTTTTAATAAGCTCTTGCACGTTTCAGGCACTAGAAGGATGAGGGAGAAAAGGAGCATGCTGCCTTCTCTAAGACTCATCCTAGTTCACTAGCAAATCAGGTTCATTATTGGAGTCCAGTCCCACACCTCACCATGCTTCTGATCAGTAAGAACTTAGCCATTATGTCTGTTTTACAAGTAGAAAAATGAAGCACAAAGCAATGGCTTTTTCCAGGCTACATTGGAAGACTGTGGTCTTCCCACTGCATTTCTCCCAGTCTTAAGTTATGGACATATACCCTGGACTCTTCCTATCTTCTGTAGGTGGCCTGTGAACCTGCTTATGGATCTTCCAGAGCCAGTCATCATGACAGAATGAATTCTGTTCTTTTTTTTTTTTTTTTTTTTTTTTTTATGTTCACATATCTTGATTTTCTGTCCTATTTTTGTTGTTGCCATTTGAATTTGTACTCAGACTGGCATTCAGTCTCGTACGTTCATACTCTTGGTTAGGTCCTGTACCAGTCAACTGAAAATAGTTGGAAGGGATCTTTTAGAATGTGCATTGGATGTACTCGTGCATGCATTATTTCATGAATAATCTGAAGTAAGATGCTGACTCAACAAAAATAAGTATAATGCTCATTCTGTTTGCTCTCACAAATCAATACCAAAAATTAACAACACTGTGTGGATTCATTCTAACAAGGGTCTTCCTGTCCCAAACTCTCTCAGAGTTCCTGGGAAGGATGACATTCATGTAATTCAGGTTGGGATCATTCTCCAAGTTTTGCTCTTCTGGTGGAATTGCTGTAATTTAGAACTCAGTGTTTTTGCATCTGTGTGAATGTGTGGAGATCCTGTGACCGTGCACCCTGTTCTGTTTTCTTTCCTTACCATGCAGAGTATTAACTGATGTGGGAAGTGCTGATTGGAATATGGTTTAGCCAATATGGTGCTGAAGGGTTTATGTTTGGACTTGATGATCTTAAAGGTCTTTCCAGCCTTAATGATTCTATGATTCCTTAAGGACAAATCCTCCCGATCTTTCACATTATAGTTGACAGGAATCACTTCACCTTCCTATTTTGGATTAATTCATTTCATTCATTGGACTCCTTACATTTATTATCACTGAACTGGCTAGTGCTATTTTCCCATGGACATTCTCATAAACAGCAAAACAATATGAAACATAAATAAAAAAGAAAAAAGTAAAATACAACCTGCTCCCTGGGCAGAAAAAAAATATTACAGGTAAAAATTCAGCTTTGCTTGATTCCACATGCAGTTCTGCTTTGCAAGGAGGGCTCTAACCACATATAGGCAGGAGCTGATTATGTAAGGCTACATTGTGGAGCTACAATATGTGTTAAAGCACTGTCTCAACAGGTGCAATGATATAAGAAAATGCCCACCAACATAAATAAAGTCTCCGCAGTCCCACTTGCCTGTTAACACATTTATACAGAGAATACTGAGTAGAGTTTCATTATAGACACAGGTTTACAAGGAGAAGAAGCTAAATATATGGAGTCATGGGTGAGCATGTAAATAGGAATATATTGCTATAAACAAATTTACTTAAACAAAACATACATTCAGCCACTGTGCTTCTGAGGTTCATCCCATGCACACTTACCCCAAATACAACAGTCCTACCTGAATTAGAGCCTTTGGCATAAGAAACAAGATGGGTGAAACAACATATGTCCCTTACGGCTTTGAAAATTTAGTCGGCCTATTTCTAGACTGGTTTAGGCTCTTTCTGAAATGGGGCAAGAAAGACGGGTTAAATACACCATTACAGTGCAGAATCGGCAAATATGAAGTATCAGTTGAGATTTTTGGATATCAGTTGCCTTTGGGAAAAATACTAGAAGCTGCAATAATAATCACTTTAACTGTCTGCTAGCTCAGTAATTTCAGATGTTTTGCAGCAGTGACTTCTCCAAATGAAGCACTGTCAGTCTAAGTTGAAATAGCCTCAAAATGGTGGTAGATGAAGCAGCCTAGTCTCATTGAAGACTTCTCCTTCTCAAGGAGCTTTGAATATGAAAGCCTCCAAATCATTCAGCAATTAGACTCACCTGTCTGACAGACAACAAACTTCTTGCATGGCTATTGATAGCAGAAAGGTATGAGAAGGAACCCCCCTCCTTCTGAGTTTGCTAAAGCCTAATCTGTCCATGGTCATACAAAAAATGTCTTCTAGGAAAATGAGAACACAAGCCTGACATTGCATCACTGAAACACTGAACAAGGCAATTCTACATCAGGGATATTTTTTGTATTTTTTTTGTCATTCTTACCTTTATGCCTTTTTATTGACAGGATTTGATTTCTGATTATAAGCACTATTTGCTGAGGGAAAACATCTTGCTCTTTCTGTGTTGTGTTTTCTGCAGAACTGTTATGCCACTTTATCAAAAGCTGGAATACTTCTTGTCTTCTTAGTCAAATAGGAATATTTATCGTCCTCCAAGACACATTCAAAGAGGAATATGGTACAAAATTTGTTTCATGAATTTTATCCCCCTTCTCTTTTTAACCTTTTGTCTGCACTTGTTTGTCATTCTCTCCACATTCTGCTGTGTATTCCTCCCATTGTTTTTCCACATAGGCCATTTTATTGTGTTTTTTTTTTATTTGTTTGTTTTTGTATTTCAAAATCTCTCCTTGTGTCGAATAGCACTCAATAGAACTTTTAATTAAGGAAAAAATTATTTCATTCACATCTATATCCATGTATGTTTTAGGGCTAGTGATATAGATTCTTCTCCCAAAGTAGCTTTTGTGTAAATGGACTGTGCTCATTTAATGAAAAGGGCCAAATAACGTTGGGTGTATTTTTGCTACCAGGAGTAATAAAGTAATTTCTCCAAGGTTAGAATATAATTTGGCTGAACTCTACACAAAATATTCTGAGATTGCTACATTTCCTTTCAAGATAATTGAGTATCTTCTGAAGACAAGGCCCATTTGATGAAACCTTGGTGTTATTTTTGTTAGAATATCAACTATTTTAAATAGTGCTTTGACCTTTTTTATTCTCCAACTTTATCTAGACCTTTTAGAGTAACACTGAAGCATGTCCATAACATGATTTTTGTCAGGCTGTCTCCACACTGGTGTCTATAGGAACGGTCTCTTTTCAGTCTCATGGCAATAACCAAGCACATATGTTACCACAGGAACTTACTTCTCTATTCTGCAAAACATATGTGTTATTGGAGCAACTTTATAAATCTATAGCTAGTGGCTTTAGGTTCTGAACAGGTGTGTATGTGTGTGTGTGTGAAACAGAGGGGAATAATATCCCACAACATTCAAGAGTTTAATCACCGCACTGTCTCAGTATCAAAGTGTATAATAGTTGTCTAGTCCAGTTAGGGCCTCCTATGTATTTGGTGGGGCAATATTTTGGCCTAATAATTAGAAAGTCAATTTCTCTAGGTCAAGTAGCTTTTGAAGGGCCTGGTTTTCTCATCATTCGTAGATACAACAATAATACAAGGATGCTAACATTGACTGGTCCAGAGTTTATGCATATGACACTCGATATTTGCATTCTGTTGATCTTTGTCCTCCGTATTGAGCAGCTACAAGGCTGCTAGATGGCAGTTGTGCTCGGGGCTGGAAAAGCCAGATGATGATGGTGCACCTCCATTCCAACTAAAGAAATTACAAAAGTGCTAAAGAGTTATTTCTTATGTGTGATTTAATCTGAGATTTAATTCTCCACCATCAAACTAACACCTTTTAGAGCAGTGCATATGCACATCGAAAATATTTTACAACCACCTACCCATCATGGATTATTATATAAAATGAACCACTAAGAAGCAGACTTGCTTGCTTAACTCCTTCAGCATGAAATTCAGCTACGGAGAGAAACAAAGTAAGGTCTGTGTACCATCCAAGTCCTTCATAGTCCTGCTTCTGCTGACTCTTCACACACAATTAAATATTACCACAAAAAATAAACAAACAAACAAGCAAACAAAAACCACTTCTTGGGTGATGTCTGAGTGCCACAATCACATTGATTCTGTCTGTAGGATCCCTGTCAGTATTGTATGTGGAAGATAGAAGAGGTGCCAAGTGGAGTTTTAGGCCCACTGGGCCTGGCCTCTGCCCAGCTGAAGTCAGTGGAACTTTTGCCATTCCTTACAAAACCAACAGGATGGTTCCCTCACTTGCCCAGCATTTCTCTTACTAAACCACAGTTTTCTGATATTTTCAGGCCCTCATACTTATCAGCTTGGAATCTGAATAAGGCTGGATTCCATAACAAAAAACCAACCACGTTCTCTCTCATTTGAATAGACAGAAGAGAACAAGGTGAGTCACTTTTTTCGCCTTGCTCATCTTGACTGGATGCTACAGGTCTGCCAAGGATAACTTGAGCTTTCCCTGAACAAGGTGCGAGTGAAGACTGCAGCAGTTTGAATCAAACTGGGGTGTTATTTTCATAGGTTTTCTTCTTAATTCAGTGAATAAAGCAAAATAAATATTTAGCACTGTTCGAGTGCTTCTCCTTCAGCTGCATGCATTGTTACAGTGAATATTACCTACTAAAAAGGTAGGTAACATTATCCTCAGTGAATTGTCTCTCTCAGTCCAAAGACTCTGCCATTCCAGAAAGCTTGCTTCCTCCTTGCAGAGAGCTTAGAGCACCTTGAAGGCCTGATACAGAGCCCTGTGAAGTAAGTGAGAAGTCTCTTAATGACCTCAAGAGTTTAGACTGAGCCCTGTGGACAGCAAAAGACAGGTAACAGCACCTAATAACACTGACTGACAGTGGTTCCTAGTCTCTGAATCACTTTAGATGATTCCAGAAATCATATTGTCCCATAGCTGGTATACCTCCTCAGCAGTGCAGAGCACATCGATAGTACTCTACGAATAATATAAAAAAAAATTCAAGTAGGAAAATTTCTCTTCACAGGAGGATGATAATTTTATGCTTTACTATTTTTTTTCATGTCAGTCTTTGTAAGCATCCCTTTGGCTATAGCATTTTTTTAAAATATGAATATGCATCAAAATAAAATATTTATTGAATACATTTACATTGTTTCTGTTGGGTTATGAGTGGATTCTTAAAAGCTCATTTTCTACACCTGTTGGGGCCATTTTACCTTCTCTGTTGGCTAGAAACAATGAAAACTTGATACCTCGTGGTTAAAAACAAAGAAATTGTTGAAGAGAATTTGAATTAGAGTTTCACACAAGAGTTTTCTATTGCTGGTGGACAAACATCATACCTGCTTAAGCCTCCAGGATAGGACCGGTTGTCTCAACCAGAGTTGGTCTGAGCCTCTTGAGCCATAGGTGGGCTTATACTAAAGGGTACCACAGCTTCATGATAGCACCTTGTTCAAGGATGCTTGAGGTGACCTGTGGCTTTCCAGACATCCCTGGAGGGAGAAGCCTTGGGCTTGTGTTTTTGTTGTTGTTGGTTTTTTTCTCCCATTTTCTTTCAGTGGATTGCAATAATCTGAGGAGGAGAAATACAGCCCAAGGAAGGTCTGAATCTCCTGCAACATGGTCTACATCACCCAGACTTATTCTGGCAACCCTTCAATCTGGAAGAAGCATGTAATGAAGTAAAGAGAGAAGGAGTGTGCAGCCAAGCACTAAGTCACTATATTGTTTTAGTCTTTCTCCTTTGCAAGAGCAGCTGAGCAAGGGACCTGTGCGAGGCTCACCTCAGAGAAGCTCTTTAAAGAGAACATCAGGAGCTCATTGCAAACTCATTGCAACTGGCAAGTCAGTAATACAGACAGACTAGCTAAGAGCAAAGTGTGAGCTGGTATGAGAGCTGAGTGCTTTGCATGAACAAAAGTGACATTGCAAATCTCAAATCTTGTTATTTCTTCTGCTCCTGGGGGGAGCAGCAGCTTAAGGAAATTCTAAACAAATAGGTACAAAAGACTTTGCCAAAGCCAGAATGACATCCTTGAAGAAAGGTACTGCTGACACCTCTGAAGGAGATGCCCTGTTCCCTGTCTCCAAAGGGTCTCCATTATAATTAAGAAATTGAAGCAGTTTTCTGGACTACAGAAGTCCAAATACCAGTGCTGGTTTTATGCAGTTACTTCTTCCTGTCAGAGAGCTTTACTCCTGGGCAGAGGAGAAAACAGGTCTTGAGAAGCTGAGCAGAGAAGCTACTCAGAGCGTGCTATCTAATGGAAAGTGGTGTCAGGAGAACTCATCAGGAAAACAGAAAGATGCCTTCTCGAACCACGATCGCTTTAGTAAAAGTCATGAGAGCAGGAGATGGGCCCCGGAAGTTCAGGCCTCCGCTTTGAGTCCTGCTTCCCCTCCAGGCACAGAGCGCGGCAGCCGCTGCCCTTCTGCGCGGCTCCACAAGATGTCCTGCAGCCCTTGCTGCCTCCTTCCCCTGTGCTCCCTGCGGCTGCAAGAGCTCTCCTTGAGGAGCCCTTGGCCCCTTGCAGGAGGCAAGGGGCAACCCAAGCCAGCGCGATGCAGCCCATGCTTTATATCCAAGAGAAAAGTAAAGGTTTGGGCATAAATCCATGGATAGACTGGATAACTATCTGGTAGGCTCATAGCCAAAGCGTGAATAGATGAGCTTCCAGGGTTGCTGTCTTTCTTCAATGAATAAAGTCCTTTGAATATTGGTAGGCAAAAGATTATGGGGGGGGGGGGGGAAGGAAAATTGGAGGAGGATCTATGCCGTCCCATTTGGACTAGATGGATTTGGGGTCCTTCTGTAACTGATGAAGAGACAGAGAGGCACCCCTTGGATTAGATTGACTCTGGATTTCTTTAGAGGGTTGCTCAGCTACATTACCTATAGACAGAATCTAAAAGTTACATTATGCCATCTTAACTTTCTTATATGAACATTTATAAAAACAGAGAAAATCTCTTTTCTATTTCTGTGTTACTCGGATCCGAAGTAACAACCCGTAATCGTTGCTAAAATTAATCAAGTTTGTAAAAATAAAAAAAAAAAAAAAAAAAAAAAAAAAAGTAAAAAAGGTCTTTCAACCCAAACAAAAGGTCTAACTCAATAACTTTTATTTCCTCACCACTGTAACAATAATCATGCCATCAGTCTGATGACATCATTTTTTTTTCCTCCAACACAGGAAACCAATTATTTTTACTGATTAACTGTTGACCTTCACTGGGATACTGATTACTCCCAGAGAATGGGAAGATAAGGTCTATCTAACCAAAAAGTCCCAATGACAACAGGTCCTTCAAAATTTGTTTCTAATATCTTCAAAATCAAAGAAATCTCAACCTATTCTTCTTTGGGTCTTGGATGAGAGACAAGTCTTAACACTTCTTGCAAGCATCTCATAAGGTTCCAAACAAAGCACACAAAAAATAAGAACTGATACATTGAAAGTCTTTCAAATATCTGCTGGAATCAAAAAAAGTAATACATCTCCACTGAAAAGCTAAGCATATACAAAATGCTTCCAGGATTTGACTATACCTTGAGAGCTATCTGTAAAAACAGACCTTTGCACTTGTTGTAAAGAGAGTTTGGCCAAGTTACACTTATGCAGGGTCACAAACAAAGATTTTGTTACAGAGAAGACATATACATATGTTTCACGTTGTGAGCAGAGATCTGTTCTGAATAGACCTCTGTGATAACTTAAACATGTTTATCATCTTTTGCAAGACAGTGCCTGAATCTGTGAAAAGATACTGAAAATCTATATAGTACTTCCTTAGTTTACTTCAAAAGAAAATGTCTCTATTGCTATAGAGTTACTTAGCAGGCTGTATTACAAATAACATTTTCTTGAAAAAAAAATCTGGTTGTTGTAGCAGATTTTGCCCTTTGACAGGAAGTGTATTGATCTAATCCTTGAAAAGTGACTGCAGTGCTCAACAGAACTGTTTCTGCCATAGAATTTTGATGTTCATAATGTTCTGTAATATTTTATATGAAAAGCCTCTGACAACTTCCACTGACTGTGGAATCTTAAAATGATTCATTCGCACAAATATATTTTTTGAGGAAATCTTCTCCAGGAGGCTGACCTCATTGCAAAATACAATTGCATTGACATATGTTGGTTTCAAAATTGTGCATTTATCTATCTGTGCATCTATATGTGCACTCTTTTCTGATTAATTTTTCCAAATCACATGAAGATCTAATACTTAAAATATATGGAAAAATAAATGTATTTGTTGAAGGAAAATCAGGCAAAAGTTCTGCTACTTTTGAAGTTAATACATAAGAAGTAAGAAGTAATAAAATTAATAAGTGACATGATTGCCATTTTCTCAGTTGAGCCAAACAGAGTCTATATTTCCAATGATATCAGACCATATCTGTGTCTTCAGATTTTCATCTTATTATATCTGAAAATATTTACTAGACAGAATCCCACATGTATCAATGGGAAATCTGATTTTTATTGCTACCTTCTATAATTCATCAAGGTCTTTGTTCAATGGGAAGCACCATCCTTTATGCACCATGACAGGAGAGACTGGTTCCACTTATAGCAAATTAAGTTTCTCTAATTTCATCTAAGTCAGGATCTTCAGCCTCAAGGCACAATGACAGTGAAGAACGGGCATTCTGAAATAAATGTTTAGGCATTGGTTTCACACTCCATCCTCAAATGGACTGGAGGATCTCTTGTACAAGGAAAGACCGAGTTGGGTCTGCTTAGACTGGAGAAGAGAAGGTTAAGAGGACATCTTATCAACATGTACAAATATCTGAGGGGTGACTGTAAGGAAGAAGGGGCCAAACTCTTCTCAGTGCTGGCCAGTGACAGGACAAGGGGCAATGGATATAAGTTGAAACACAGGCACTTTCACCTCCATGTGAAGTAGAACTTTTTCCTTGACAGGGTAGCAGAGCCCTCTCTGTCACAGGCTGCCCAGGGAGGTTGTGGAGTCTCCTTCTCTGGAGATCTTCCAAACCCACCTGTCTGCCGCCCTGTGCTCTAGGTGTCCCTGCTGGAGCAGGAAGGTTGGACTAGATGATCTCTCGAGGTCCCTTCCAACCTTAATCATCCTATGATTCTGTGAATTTTATTTTTTGTTGTATTTTAAAATATTCATATCCACAAAGAAGAAGTTTCTTTTTATTTATTTATTTTTTAATGGGAGAGAAAAAAAGGAGAGATAGGCTCAAAGTGCAGAGGTAATTTGTAACAAAGTTTGTTTTCTCTGCACTCACATAGATGGAAAAGACCTCTTTTCCATGAAAGAAAGAAGACTCAATTGAGCTGACTCTGACATTGTCAGTAGGAATACTGACTCACTCATGTCTAATATTATGTTTTCTCATAAAACTTTGTTAAGAATTAAATGTCAAAATTTTAATTCTTTTTTTAATCCTAGAGCAGTCTGTTTTACAAAGCCAAGACCAAATTTCATAGTATGTTACAAGGACTGGGGTATTATATAGTCATATTTTCTCAGGCAAGGATGTATTATTGTATAAAAATCTCTGAGCCTTTAAGTCAACCTTACCATTTTGTAACCTCTTGTGTGTCCACATTTAAGTAACCAATGTGAAAGCTGAGCAGACTGGAGATGAGTGTAACCCAAATGAGGGAATCAAAGTCAAACTACTTTGGAAAATTTCATCTAAAAATACCAAGTAATGTTCATCACTAAAATCTCTTTTGAAACACAATTAAACTGAGTTTAGAATGGTGTAGAGGCCTGGAGGTAGTATGCCTGACCTCACCTTTGCTACTATGAGGGGCTGAACTATGGATCTTCAAAATAAAACACCATAAACCTCTGCAAGCTATGAAGACCTAGGAATTTTAACAGACATTTCCATGAAATGATTTACCAGAGACAAGTAAAACACTCTGATACCAGATGATGAAATCAACAACTTCAGATAAAATCTTAGTATGGATTCTAACCAATGCTGAGACTTTCACTGTATAATTTTTATTACCATTTAGAGCCACTGAAAAGGGTTTTATTTCACACACTCAAAACCCTTCCAGAAGAAGGATGCTAGAAATTAAAGACCTCAAAAGCACTGATCTAAATAAAAGTGACTCCTTCCTATATGTAACTTTTGAGGTTTCTTTCTGATTTAAGGCTATTTCTCACTCTCCCCATTCTAATTATGGCCAGGGAAAAGTGCTGAGATGGCAAAGAGGAAGGCTGTAGCATTTTGCCGAGTCCAAGAGCTTCACTTGAGCAGCAGTATTTGGACACACACTGGCCTGTTAAACAGTTGTAGGTTGTCTCTTCTCTGTAGAGCTATCAGGTCAACAATGCTTTCTTACTGTTTCCTTTTCAGTTCCTAAATCAATTAAAAAAGAAATCATATAATACTATCTTAATATTACTATTTCAAGTGAGCAATTGCTGTAGTTGCCATAGGGACACCGAATGAATGCAGATGATGTAGGAGATATCAAGAAGGTACTGTGTGTGTGTATTTCTGTTCAACAACCTAGGGTGACCCAATGAAGGGAGATTTCTGCACCTCTGTGATACGAGCCTACAGATACTGTGTGGCCTGCACTTAAGCAGCCACCTGGCTGCCTGTGAGCTGCTTGCGTTGTGAGACTTGGGTACCTCCATCATTTTTGAAAGTGAAACTTGGCTCTTAAGTGATTTTGCAAATGTTACCACAGGTTCCTTAGGAGTAATAGTTAGAAACAGCCACTTACTACAAAGATTAAAATGCCACTAATATTATATTTGTGATAAATAGAACAAGGAAAACTGTGGAAGTTTCATACCAGAGAGATCTATTTTTGTACCGGGGGATCTATAAAGTCTAATTAAAGTGAACTAATGTTTGGAGAAGTCTAGCTTCTACATGAGGGAATTTTATGCAGTCTATTCTATCATATAGAAGGTTTCAAACACTGTGACACAGCAGCAAACAATGATTCCATGGAAGAGAGCTAGAAAGTGATCTATCTGCAGGAATACGTTGGTTCTAATATTACTTAGAATATTGAAGACGTGGTGATAGAAGTGGCCTACCACACAGAGAACTGGGATCATTTCTATTTTATTTGTCTATTTACAACCTAATCCCAGACTCTGTTCATTATAGAAATAATCCTGAAAATGCAATGATATAATTGCCTTAATATCCTCAGAAAACAAAAATGAAATTAAATGGTAACTTGGCAACCCCCACCAGCACTTACAAACTCTGCTTTTAGAGCAACGTTTATTCCCAACACACTCATCAAAAGAAATGGACCTTTTTGCATAGAGGTCCTCAGATCTGAGATTTCTATTGGAAGCTACAGGAAAGGACTGATGACATTTATGACAGCAAGAAAAAACCTCTACCCTCAGGTACCCATTTAAACAAAGAGATTGTGGTTAGTTCAAAATTTGTTGCTTAAAAATACACAAATAAGTGCAGATTCAGACCACGCTTTTGTTATCATGTACACAAGTCTAGTTACTGTGTCAGAGCTAGAGCCCAAACTGTTGCAAATTGAGATATCTCAGATGTCTATGGTCAAACATTACTGTTTTGCTCGTAGTTACTCAGAACATTAGCCCAGGCTTTCAGCAGCAAAAGTATAGTATAAACTCTCTTCACCTGTGCTGGAGGTATAGCCATACTATTTGGGAATAGCTTGTAAACGCAATGCTGTCTGTGTGCAAAGTGATGTAATCCCAAGCACTATGTGCTGGACATATTAGCAGTGTAAGATACTCTTTAAAGGATTGACTTTGAAAGGTATACCCAAGTGTGAGGTAAGCTCATTAGGCTGAAATACTAAGAGGTGCAAATGGTTGTTATTAGAACAGATGTAAACATTTCCCAACTAACTAGAATGAACTAGCAGCAAAAGTAGAATAACAAGACACACAATTCACTGATAAATATGTAAAATCCCTCTTACCTTGGTGAGGAGCAGACTAGAGACCTCCCTACTTTCTCTGTCAGAGAAGTAGTGGCTGTCTTTCCTATTTATACTATCTTTAAGCTTAAAGGAATAACAACTTCTTTTAAAAAGACCTCTCCTCAGTTTTAGACTTCTGGTATTGTTAACACTGTGCATTATTACCTTTCAAAATTGTCCCATGAAGGTTAATTAAACCCTTTTAATGCACTCAAGATTTAATTGAAATAAACAGGTATTATCATACCCTTCTTCCATCTGAAGGAGATGAATCATGGAAAAGTTAAGTTGTTTCTGAAGTCATAAAACAAGTTAGTAGGCAAATCAGGGATAGACCCAGGATTGACTGCTGGACTTCTAGACTCCTACTCTAGTCATTGCATTAGCCTGACTTCCTTGAAACAGAATCCAGAGTGAGTTAATTTTATTCAAAAGAGTTCTCAATTATGTTTACATTCAGACTTGATTCCACTGTTACTGAAGCCAGTGGGAAAAACAGTGGAAGAAGATGCTAACATAACTTTTTCAGCGGAAGGAAAGATGACTACATGACATCGTGGATGAAATCATTTTCCTACTGGGGTGTATTTTTAAAGTTAGCGGGTGTGAGTATCATAGACTTGAAAGAAAGGCGAGGTGCTGTGTTCCGATATGATCTTACCTTCTTTTGTAAATGAGCATTTAATAAGCCCCTAATTTCCCTGGTCTCTCCACCTACTCTTCTAGACTGTACAGTCTTACCATATCCACAGGTGGTATTCATGGTGGATTGCAAGGGTGATGCCTAAAGCTCAGGTTTCTCTTGACAGAGAGTAACTTTACCAGTGATTGCCTTTGCTGAGGACCCTTCTCTGCTCTCCAGTACTTGACAAGAGAGTGTACAGAAGACAGGAGTGGACTGCACTGGAGGGAGATGCTGTACAGTGTTGGTAGTGACGCAGGGAGTCTCAGCTAAGGGCTCTGACATCTAGCAGTGGTAGCAACGGGGTCCTGCAAAGAGGAATAAAAAGATCATTGGGACCCGTCTACCCTGCCCTTCTCCTGTTCCCTGATGGAGATGTAGCATATATGCAAAATATCCCTGTTATGCCAGCACTCAATGGGCATGACACACTGTGTGTACTCTACCATGGAGAGCTTATTGACATGTAAAAGCTTGATCTCAGCAATTTTCCTGTTTTCTCTTGCTTATTCCTGTTTTCCACTGACATCGGAAAAGTGGATCATTAGTAGGATCATTGCTAGGCAGCTTTTTACAGAGGAACTAGATCAGCAACAGAAGGAAAAGGAGGCCACATTTAAGTTCTGCTTGAAAAACATTGGTAATAAACTTTTGCTATGACTAACTTTCATCCTACTATGAGTAGGTTAGAGAAAAAGATTGAATAAGTCTTACTATTAGGAACAGATTTAAAATATCTTAATGTATGTAATCATACACACCAAAATGTGAGTGTAGCTCTGAACCTAATTAGCACATGCCACCATACTCAATTTTGCATGCAATTACCTGGGTAGACCATGTAATTATGCAGTATAATTACTCCTGAATTTTACGAATGAAAGTGCACGTCTGCAGTTCAAGTTGATGTAGCTCTTTTATGTCAAGTTTTCTGGCACATTTTCCACCATACAGATCTTCCGCTTCTTAAAAACAAGTGCCAGAAGTTGCAACCTAGTTGCAACCAAGTTTTAGTTTTGAACTAAAGGCACAAAAAACAATAACCATTGAGTATTAGGTAGTGAATTTTGTTTCGGAAGATTAAAACCAATTCCTGAAATTTATTGCTAGAAGCTTGGTATCCCTTTATCACTGGTTTCTTTTACATCCCTTAATAAGTTTTAGATTCTCTCCAAAGGCAAAAAAATAGAAAAGATACATGCAAATGGAAAGTTCTTTGCTGTATGTAAATCTAGTCACTGCAGAAAATAGGAATTACACTGGAATCAGTTATAATTTCTAAATTATCAGTTATAATTAAAAAACAACTCCCTGATAATCTATTTTACACCCAGCATAGGATAGCCACGTAGCCTTTATCCTCGTTTACACTATAGAAAAGTAAGACAACCTCCAGGGACCAGCTGTGTCAACTCTGGCTGCTGTGCTCCTGGCTAACTTGTGCAGGAGGTGCGCACGTATGACCCTCAAAGAGAAAAGGCCTGATATTCCTCTGCCTTGGATCTCATGTTGCCCTTTGGTTGTATTTGTTCAAACACAAGTGGCTATGAAATGCTGTTGTTTTGATTGCAAAGGCCTGTGTTACTATGCAGGGAATGCGAGAAGAATCCTACAGCTGACCGGCATCGGAGTCATATGCTGTTCCAGGGGAAAAGAAAACAGAAAAACCTGAGAACTATATTAAAAATATATTTCATATGACCTGTCTTGAAATGCTTTATTCTGGGTTTGAGGGTTTCTTTTTAATCATTTTATTCTTTCTTTAAAAAGTTTTTTTTTTTTGAAACAAAATTGATTAGAAAGAAAAAAGAGTTTGCATGAGTCTGGTTAAAATAAAATCTACCAAAATGAAATGCAGAGACTCAGTAATTCAGGGAAACCAAATTCACACCATGGCTGGATGTTCCCAAGTCTGTAGTTATAAGCCAAAACAAATTTGGGTGATAAATTGTGTCCACCGTTAGTGCCAAGCCAGCTTTATTTTTAGTAAGTAATATAGCCATCACATTGCTACAAAGCAAGACCCATAACAGTGAGCACAATCTAAATCTTGAGCACATGGGGAAAAGAAGGAAAGTTAAATCATGTGCTAACAGAGGTAAAGATCAATTATCTCAGCTATCAATATAACCCTTAAAAATTAGACAGCTTTAAGGGGTATGTGTTCCCTGCAAAGTGTGATTAGCCCTGTTGTTCCTCGTGTGAGTACAGTCTAACCCTGGCAGGTGGCTGTGTCTTGATTTCTAAGATATTTGGATAGGATTAAGAGAGAAAATTTACAAAGGAAATGCCCAGAGATTGAAACTGTAGTACTGTGTCTATACATTGTGGCAGCTAATGTCAATCTAGAAATCTTAACATTTGACTTTTGTGTTTAGCTATGTGCTCTGGGCTTCCCATTAAAGCCAAATGAAGTAAGGCAAATGATCAAGACAAGTTTTCTCTTGGGTACTAAATAAGAACATGGTCAATGGAAAATGGACTTCCTTTCTTCAGGGGCCATAACAGCAGTGCTGCCCAAGGCACCTTCAACACTAGAGCAAATCTGTTGCAACTTAAAGTCAGAGAAGGACTATTCTGCCTTTTTTTTCCTTTTTTTTTTTAACTCTGAACATCTCCTCACATCTAGACTTTAGAATTTCTGTGCAGATTTCTCTTCAGCTTAGATCATCATTTCTTTTTTTTTATCTTGCTGAGGATGATATTGTGAGAAGGTGGTTAAGTGCTTAATACTTAAACTCATTTAAATATATGGTCTGAGGTCGTCTTACTCAAATGGAAAGAAGAACAAAGAACAAAGTTTGCAAAGAATTCTCCTGTCATTAAATCTGTGGCAAAATAATACTATTTCATGCAGTAGTTTTAAAAAGCCCTCTCAAAGCCCTTAATGACAGGGGTTGTAATCATCATCACTAATGACTGTAGCTCATGGAAAACCTAAAGAAATCAGGAGATAAAGGGATTTAGTGAAGGTCATCTAGCATGTCAGAAAGGGACCTGAACTTCACTCTCCTGGAACCTAGTCTAATCTGTGCAATTCCTCTTTAGTAAGTTGCTGTTTTATTTTTATTATTATTATTATTTGCTTCAGGTGGTTTTGAGCTAAGAGTGAAGCATTCAATCAGAACTGAATACTCTGCTCTCCTCCCTAATTTAATATGTCTGAAACTACTTTTTTTATAAGTGTTTGCTGGAAGCAGAGATAGATAATCAGAAAGAGTTCTGAAGGCTGTAATAAACAAAAGTCATTTTTTATTCTTTAAAAGATGTATTTGCTAACTTCTTTGATGTAAAAATCATTGTGTCCATCTTTCTTCTATCACCAGCAAGCAGGTCATACAATCTCTTTTATAAATATACCATTTTACTAGATAGATTCCCTTCCCTCATGTTCCCTGGAAGGTTGCTCCATCTCCTCTCTGATGTGGGAGGTAGAAATTGTGTCATTATCTTATTCAGAGGTACCTTTTTGCCCATCTATTTCCACGTCCTTTGCATTGTCCTTTAGGTTAAACATCCCCTTAAGCTTTATGTATTTCTGAGTATATATCTCCCACAAGCCCACATTTGCTATGCTAAGACAAGCTGTATAATATAGTAGGCTAACGTACACGGGAAGAAAACGACTTCCCTGTATTCCGCTTACCCATATCTAAATACAATTTTGAAGGCTTATGTAAGATAAAACCCATCCAATTTCGTTCATGTAAATTTCACAGTTATAAAAAAAGTGCTCCTTACTAGGCCTACTTGAATATTTTCAGTAAATGCTTTTATCAGAGACATAGCTTTCATTGCAAAAAGAGACATTTAGTGAGAAAAAAAAAGAAAAGAAGTCTTTTAGTGTTTTGCTGTGGAAATATATTTTGAAGCAACTTTTGATTTAAAAAATATGAAATGTAGAGTGATTTTGCTGATACCCTTCCTGTCACTCAGCACCATTCCCTCTACGGGAAATTTTGTTTTTTTTTTCCAGAAAAATTCAAAATCCTTTGATATCATTCTTTGTAATGAAGACTCATTGAAATCCTAAATATTTTGACGGAAAAGAACTTCTTCCTCACAATTCTACTCTTGAGTCTTTCCCTCATTCACATACAAATCTCTGCAGTGAATGAAACTACACCTCTGTTTAAACATGGGATTTAGCCTTCAGTAATTATTTATAATTTGTAAGAGGTTTTAGCTTATATTTACTATTGGCAGTTATCAATATTTATCATTGCCAGCACTCCTATGAGTAGGAATGAGGGAAGAAAAAGAGAAGCACATGGAAAAACAAAATCACCTCAGAAATTTAAAGATTAAGGATGATGCATAGAAAATAAGATAATAATAAAGGCTGGAAGATAAGAAAACAGAAGTCAAAATGTCAAATGTTAGAGGATGTACTCTTTGACTTCCATAGCAGCTTTCTCCAATATTCCCTGGAGGTGGGAACAAAAGTTTGCCATTGCACACTCTGTTCAGGCATCCATGGGAGAGGATGGAAGTAAGGCACCACAGAGTCTGGACAGACCATGGTTCCCATCCTCCTCTTCCATGATTATAATTTTCCCTGGTTGAATTAGTCAGTGTCCTTCCTCCACTATGACAGCACAAACACGGTTTCACCATCCTTCTGGACCCAGGGTTGCTCTCTGTATGTCCTTATGATGATTAAAGGCCACAAGTCCCTTTAGGTGCTGTTTGACTGAGGCCTTTTGCAGCCAGCTTGTGACTCTGCTGCTGTGAGTGGTTCTCCTGGGCCAATTTTTACACTCTGTCTGGATATTTCTGTCTCCACTTTCTCCGGATCACCTGGACACCTGGGGCTGTGCAGCGTCCCAGCAGGCACATTTGTTATAAATTCAGTTTACCATAGCATTTTACATATAGCATTTTCCTTGAGATATTCACTTTGAATATCTGCCCATGCCTATGCCTTTGGTGTATTTCTGGCTCTCACTGTCATGTACTGAGAAAGAAGTATTTGCACTGAATATCTGTAGTTTAGCCTTACCCTATAGATTGTCTTTGACCAAATCCTGTAAGAACCTTAGTTCTTATTTATCTGGACACTTCCCTGGCTTAACAATGTAGATGACTCGATTTACTCCATATATTCCTTCTACCTTCTAACAGAACGAGTTGCAAGGAGATTCTCCAATATGTTTTGTGTGTGTGTGTGTGTTCGTATGCTTGTTTGTTTGAAACAACTGGCTATTCACCTTGTTGTGTTACTGAGATCTTTTCCCATCTTTTGCAAGATGTGTAGGCAAAATGTGTGGGCTCCATCACCAACACTGTCTGGATATTTTAGTGTCTATGTGAGTGTTTATCTGATCTTCATTCCAACAAACGATCCTGATGTTTTAGATATGGAGAAAAATTTGCAAAATTAAGATTCTTCAAGTAAGATGATCAGAATCCAAAAAAGAGAGTACTGCAAAAATACTTGAATAGCTACACTGTCTGTTCTCAAAAGGCTAAAAATCATTAAAGAGCATTTGTATCTTAAAAGAGAAAGTCTTCACTCCAGACTAAATGCTTTATATCTAATGTATACATCCAAGCAAGCAGTTCTTGGATTAGCCCATCATCAGATCTTTGGTAAGAAGGTGAATGTTTGTTTTGGCCCTAACATCTTTTGAATTCAGTGTTGATCAGTAGCATTGACAGAAGTAAGAAAGAGAATAAATAAATAAATAAATAGAAAGCATATAGAAAAGAAATCTCACAAAGATACTGCCTCTTTCTTTTTAACAGTGAAGAATATTTGGGGATGAAGAATAATCTGAACAACTATGAAAGCCAAATTCAGTGGAATCGTTCTCCAAACAATAAATATTGTGCTGCTGGAGGACTAAGCTATGTTATGGCAAGGATATCCATCAGATATAGGATTCTTCTGACATTATGTAAATATCTATGATTAGACATCTAGACTGCAGATATCCACATCTGAAAAAATCACTCCAGGCTTCCCTTGAGTCCATGGAAGGAAAAAAGCGCACATCTAGGTGGTGATTCATTCCATCTAAGTAGGTCTAAAATAGGTCAGATGAATCACTTTCTATAACCTCCTGTTTCCCTCCATGGTAAAGAGGAACTATCCTAGATGTAGATATCTATACCTTCATAGGTCTCCAAAGTTACACAAAAGGAACCTCACCTCAGACTTGCATTCAGTTCTGATATAAGGAGTTTTAGAGGGAAAACCTGAAGGGAAGAGAGCAATCACATGAATGTAATAGAGATGTTAAGACAGGTAACTGAAGAAGTTAAGAATCTGGCCATAAAATTAGTCAGAAAAGAAGTATCCAATGCCAATTAAAGACAGTGGAGCCACAGCAAATCTGGGTTCTTGTAAGACAAGAATTTTTCCTTCAGGGAGTGGAAGTACAATTCTGACGTGTAAATCCCCGGAGTCTTTTTTTTTTTTTGCCTGGTCATTGAATTTGTTGTCCTTATTTTCCAGAAGTGGATCTGCTTCTTATAGGGTGATGACACCAAACTAATTCCTCTCTAAAGGAGACCAGAGAGAAGCCATTCTTGTGTGCTTTACAATGACCTTGAAGTTCATCATTCATTTTGACCCAGAAGCTATGAACAGAAACAGACTGATACTTACTAGGGAACCGTCCTGCAATCACTATCTCATTGAAAATAATCTTAGTAAGATAATTTAAAAATACTAAGTGAACTGCTGAATTAATTTTTAAATGTCCTCATATCATCTATACAAACATTGTATAGCATGCATGTGCAGAGGAAGCCAAATTGCCCTTGAGAGACTAAACTCATTCTTGTCGAAGAATGAAGTGTACTCATCAGATTTTTCTATAAGAAAACATTTAACTCAGTCAACTTCTATCACTGTTTAGTCTTCTGGCTATGCTTTACAGTGTGTTCTCTATATAAAATTACTCAAGGTATTTCAGATTTACACAACAGATATTTTTATTGATACTCATTTGCTCAAAATATTCTTTTCATGACTTAGTTACTGTTTCAGATAATTTATTAACATTAACTCAAACATTAACTCCTACAGCTTTGGTTCGACTGCCAAGGTTTCCCCATCTTTACATCTATACATGAACTCAACTCTAGGAAAAGAAGTCACAGCTGGTGTTTCTTCATCTCAAAGAGAGAAAGGTAGCTCTACCTCATGGGCCCTGTGTTTTCTGATTTAGAGCTGCCACTGCTAAGGACTTGAGGAAGCCAGCCAATGACAGCCATCTTCTGAGCTTTCTTTCAAAAGCTCATTAAAAAAAAAAAGATGCTTTATCCTTTAAACAACAATTATTTCCTCCTCATCCTTTCTCTGATTCACCATCAAACGACAGCAGAATTTCTAAAACTTAGTGCATTTCATTGAGATTTCATACTTCAAAGATTTCCCGTGGATAACATGGGAAAGCTAGCCTCATGGATGCTGTGAGATAAGTACAGAGAGATGATGGCTAGGAGTGGTTGTCTGGGATTGCAGTAGATTGGATTTGATGTCCAAAAGGGTTCTCCATTTGCTCTCCTTAACCTTTGGTTATCTCTAGCCCATATGGTTTTCTCTAGCTGGCAGCCAGAAAATAGGTTCTGACTGTGTTCAGAAAAGACAGAATAGCATTAGAGAACAGACTAGATTTATCAACTGTAGGTAACAGTGACTTCTTCTGGCCTTTCTCAGTGTCCCAGCGCATGAAGCCACTACAAGCTCTTATTGGACTCAAACTGATGAGCACAAGGCAATTACTTGGTGAACACTAGAAAGTTCGCCCCATCTCATTTTATGACCACTCACTGCCAACCTCACATAGCCTTCTCAAGGGGAAGATTCTGTACATTACTAAAAGTGAAAGTTGAATTATGAGGCTTTACTACTAGAAATTAGATTACTGTTTTTCAAGGATGCATTTTTTTTTCCGGTTAAAAGTTCCTAGAAATAATAATTGGTTTTGTGTTGCCCTGAGACTTCCAACAGGATAATTATTTCTTGCAGACAAGACCTCAATTACTTGATAACTTCTTCTCCTTTTGAATCAGCAACTGATAAACACAGTTACGTGTTGAATCAGAGAGATTCTCAAAGACCTGAGCCTACACATGTTGTACGCAATCCAGAAAGATCAAGAGCAGTCTCAAGAAAATAGGGGACGCTAAGAAATGAGAATAGGATTTTGTTCTATTTCAAGTCTCTATGATGTTGACTAATACTCAATCTGAGTAATTAGATCTACAACGTTATTTGTTATGTTCTCCAAACATTCTTCTATTCTGTCTCTGAGAAAGATGCACTGGAGACTCAGGACTAGATCTACATTTGATAGGAATCAACATAGCTCCACTGCAATTAATGAGGTGCAATGCTCTAAAACCACCAATGATCTAACAGTGATGGTTCTACTGCTGCTGAGAAGCTGAGCTGTTGGAAGCTGGATACACGGGATATACCATACCCTATGCTCGGAGCTGATGAAATGTGATCCATGACCCAACTAGTGGAAGACATTAATATTGTTCTGCTAGCAAAATTGTGCTCTTGATGGCTACTTTTTAACATGTTGATAAAAAAAAATGTTGCTATTTTGTGGCCATTCAAAATGAATGGTCCAGTAGAGATTACCAATACAGTGTCATTGTTAAGAATAGTCTAAAACAAAGCTAATGATTTCCAGTGGGCAGAGTTCAATTTTGTCCCAAGACTTAATCCAGTCTACTAGTTCTGGTATTTCTCAATTTGCTCCTTGCTACCCATTTTCTTTGGTACCCTACTGTCTTGCTGCCCTGACATATGTTATGCATATACGTAAAAGGCCAAAATGCTTAAATGTCAAATGGTAGTATGGAGATGACCTCATTAGTCATGTGGTTGATTTTGGTTGCATGTTGAGCTGCGTGACTGGGTTATATGAAATACTCAACAGGTGTCAGGAGCACTTGGGTGAAGGAACACAAGAGGGAAATATCTGCTCATTTTATGGAGAAAGCAGATACGGCCTGTTACTGTCAAATGGTTTGACAGTGGTAATATAAATAAAAAGTGTTCCTTAGCCAGTGGTTTGTAGATGGCAAATAAGCTTAAGAGCAATGTATAAATTTTCTGTGGTATATCACCCACCCTTTGCCTATGGTGAAGACAAGAGAGGGGTTTCTGGCTTAACCAGTAAAATATTCCATCTAACTTGACGAGACTGAAAACATAAATTACCTGATTATCAGTTTTCAAATATTAGATCTGGTTAAGCATTTATTCATTTCTAGAGTCCTGAGTGTGTTCTCTTTTCAATGATGTTACTTCACACTATGAAATATTAGAAAGATCTCTAGTTGTAATTATGCAGCAGAACATTTTTGTATTGATTCTGGTTAAGCTTTATGGTCTGGTTAACAGTTAGTAATAGCACATATCTGCCATTTCTATTCATTGCTTATTGTTTGTATGAAAATGGGGAAGTGTGAGGAATGGACAATTAACATAATGCCAAAAATACTAGTGAAAAGTGTTGCTCCAGACTATTGTAGAAGTCTTCTCCAAGTTAATGCTGCCTGGAGTAAAGCATGGATCCCCATGTGTGCTAGCTACACTGGGGTAGGTAGAGCACTGAATGGGAAGTCATTTGCTTGTTCCTAAGTGGCATGATCCAGTAGATACATCCCGAGGTTGTATTATTTGCCTGATATAAACTAATTGTCATTAAAAGTGGAAATAAAACGTAGCTCTTCTGGTTTCAACTCAGCACCAACTACTCAGTGACACTATGTCCTATCTGCCCGGCTTTCTGAAATGGCTGCTCTCATCCTGCCGTTCCCCACCTGCCAAGGAAATAGCAAGCCACCTACGATCTTTTTTTCTGCCCTAGTTTCTTTATTTAAAAAAATCACAACACCGCCAACCACTTCAGCGCTGCAGTCTCAGTCGTCTTTCACTACTCTGGTCCATACAGCGTGTTATTTAAGTTCCTCCTGAAAAAAAAAATTCTTCCACAGTGCCCACACAAAGTGAGTCAATGCTCCTTTCCATTCATCTCAGAGAGACCAGGATTTCATCCAACATGTTTTTTTTTTCTTGTTTAAAAAAAAAAAAAAAAGGAAGAGACTTGGGTAAACCACTTGGGTGTTCCTATAAATCAGCTGAACAATTGTAGAACTGTATTTCTACAATCCATAATCTACCTCATTCACACCCTTCCTACTATCAGATACACCATGTGGGCCTAGCTGGTGAACTATTAACTCACTTCATGCAAAACTTAATGTTTTATAAACATAATAGAAACCTTTTCTTCCCTGTGTGAGCATGGTTTTTTTTCCTGAGATGGATGGTTCAGTTACACATCACATCTTGAGTATGAAGGTTTCCCAGGTGCTACTATAAATCTTCAAAAATCTAAATCACAAAATCACAGAATCATAGAATATTTGAGGTTGGAAGAGACCTCCAGAGAACATCTAGTCCAACCACTCCGCACAAACAGGGACACTTAGAGTACATTGCACGTGATCACATCCAGGTAAATCTTGAAAATCTCCAAAGAAGGAGACTCCACTGCTTCTCTGGGCAAGCTGTTCCTGGGCTCTGTCACAGTCAAATTTTTCCTCATGAACAGTGCTACAGTTTGTGGTCATTGCCTCTTGTCCTACTGTTGTCAAACAATGAGAAGAGTCTCGTCCCTTCATCTTGTATCATCAGCAAACTTGATCAGGCTGCATTCTCTGTCTTCATTCAAGTCACTGTTGAATAAACTGAAGAAGACTAGACCCAGAACTCATTCCTGGGAGACACCACTTGCTACAGTCCTCTAACTGGACTCTGCACCACTGATCACAACTCTCTGAGCTCTGCTATTCACTTTCCACTCATATTGCCCGCACTTACTGAGTTTACCTATGAGGATATTACAGGACAACATATCGAAAGACCTTGCTAAAGTCAAGGTAAACAATGTCCACTGCTCTCCTTTTATCTACTCAAATAGCCGTCCCATCAAAGAAGGCTATTGAATTGGTTAAGCATGATTTCCCCTTGGTGAATCCATACTGACTACTCCTGATGAGTACCTTTTCTTCCACATAAAGATGGTATCCAGGATGAGCACTTCCATCACCTTTCCAGGCATCAAGGTACGGCTGTCTGGCCTGTACTTTCCTGAATCCTCTTCTTGCTCTTTCTGAAGACTGGGGTGAAGTCTTCAAGCAGGTTCCTGAAGATCCCAAAGTTTCCTCTCCACAAGTCTAGGGCAGTCCTACTTATTCTGCTTTCTCCACACCCTACCCTGAACTCCACCATCTCATGGTCACTGTAACAAAGGTTGCACCCAACCCTCAAATCTCCAAACAGTTCTTTGATTGTTAGTATGTGGCCCAGCAGCACATCTCTCCTTGTTGGCTCTCCCACCACCTACCTTTGTCAAAAAGTTTTCATCAGTGCTCTACAGAAACTTCCTGGAATGCTTGCGTCTTGCTGTGCTGCCTTTCCAGCAAATATCAGGGTGATTGAAGTCTCCCATAAGAAAAAGGGCTTAAAGTCCTGGATGGTGGTTATGTCTCTGCAAAGTTATGTCCCTTTAGTTGTCTAATGATAGGTCTCAAGGACTCAGAGTGCAACAGAAATATTTAATTTCCTTGATATGAATCTTGCTCATTTCTCTGTTGTTCTTTAAATTCACCAGTAGTAACTGTAAGTCTTGTTCCTCTTGGTCATGTTACTCCTTCAGCATCCATTGCGGAATGTCAACCACTTTTTATCAGCCTTAGCTGATTTGGTGTTATTATCAGTGCTGGGTAAGATCTAATGGATGAGGTTTGACAAAGCACTTTCAGGTTCAAAAGCAAATAGCACACACTTTTTTTCCTGGATTTTTACCTGCATTTTGGCTGGAGTTATCATGCAGAGCTTTATTTCTGGTTGCTGAGGTCCACAAGAGCAGGGTTGATTCACAAAACAGTAAGACTGCTTTGGATTTTGTTTAATGCTGGTTGCTTAAGTTGTGTCCTATAAACTGGTGACAGGTTGCCTGAACTTGTTTTCTTCTAGCAGCTGCACTGTGTTGGCTTTGGCTATGATGAACAGCTTTGGTGAGGGCAGCACTTGCAGCGGTTGGTAGAAAATGCAGCACGGTGAGATATGGGGATTTATCCTGTCATTGAGAAAAACTCCTTCCCTTGCTTGGCCAAAAACATTGGACGATGCTCATCTCATATTTTAAGGGATAAATTCGATTTGCACTGAGTAGTATTGACAAGATAATGAAGAGTCTTTGTAGGTGTGAAAGATGCTTAACACATTTCTTTGTCAAGTGTTATTTTAGAAAGTAGATTTTAATTGTTATAGTGCTAACTAGAGAAGGTGTGAGCATAGACATATGATTTCATCAATATAGTTCTTTCCTTTTTGTGCAAGCAAACAACTTACTTAAAACACCACTAAGCTGAGTTAAGGGTCTATGCTGTGTGTGGCTGTTTTTCTTTAATCACTCCACTTACTGAGATATGCAATTGAGCAAAAGGCATAGCTTTATGATAGAGAAAAGGCTTTTGCACCCATCACTTACAGCCTCTTTTCCTAAATGATAAAACAATACTAATGATAAATATGATAAATGATGAAATAAATTTAAAAAAAGATGTATCATTCATTATATCTTTTTTTTTCCAGGTGACGCCCTCAAAAAAACATGCAAACCCACAGACCTGCCTGCCATTTTCTTGTCAGGAATCACACACAGTGAAGAAAGCAAGTAGGGAAAAAAAACAAGGCATTTTGGGTCTGTGTGTGTCAGTGAGTTTCTGACGTCGGCAGAACTTTAACAACCCTAATGCATCTTTGCAGGATCTCCGTAAAGCGGAGAGGAATATTACTCCCATTTTACAGTGAGGATGCCAGCATACTAAAAGACTACGAATTTGTTGTTGTTGTTGTTCCTGATTGCTCAGGAAATTTGAAGATAAAGCATGATTTCAAGTCAGATCTTTGCAACTGAGGTTGCAGTGATGCTTTATGGCTGCAGGGTGCCAGAAGTCGGGGTACAAGCGAGGCTGGTGGTGGCTGCCGGCCCCGGGGAGCCTCTCGGCAGACCGTGCTCCCCCTCTGCTGGCTCTGCACAGCAAGGGCCTCTGCGTCGGAAGTGCCAAGCAAGGCTGCCGTGTCGGACTCTCATCCCAGGAGTTTAGCTGGATTTCCCTATTCTGTGGCGATGGGCACTGGGCACTGGGAAACAGAAGAGCGGTGTGTGAGCAACGTCATGCTGAGGAGGGAGTTTCAACTGAGCTTGCTTTTTTCACTCCGTGATAGGTGAACACTTCGGGGCT
>JAUBOD010000290.1:2017825-2046013 GCA_032353885.1 Nothura maculosa | reverse complement strand
AGCTTATTTCCGACTGATCTCCTCAGGTTCCCTAACTCTCAGAAGATGTTCTTCCTTGCTTTTTATTACTTTTTTTTTCCCCTAGCTCAGTGGAATATCTTTTCAGCATTTCACCCAGCGGTGTGAAGTAGAAATAACCCATTTTGTAACTCTCTTTGACTAGAGAAGTTTCAGGTCTACCTAGGATTTTCAGTGCTCCTTGTCTCTCTCACTGAGCTGAACGCATTTGCTTGTTATAGGATAGCTCATAAGTTACATGTGCTTCAAAGCAAATATTTACATTTTGTTTCTAGGTTAAAAAAAAAAGTAAATATATTTAAGTCCCAAGAACTGTCAAGTAGAAACTTATGCATGCTCATCATTTTTGGAAGAAATTCTTTAGCGAGCACTTTTCCTGAAGGTCATATTTTTTTCCCCCCCCACTGGAGATAACAGGAGAAAATAAAAAGCAAACACATCTGCTCCACCTTCCTTCTCCTCAATAACTCTGAAGTGTTTTGCGCTATGTTCATTAATGAAAGCGCTTCCCTTTCCCAGAGGGAGGGAAACCAGAGTCAGTGAGTGGTTACCTGCACAGACAAGACTTTCATGGTAGCATCAAGACTTGTAGAGGCCCAGTGGGTTATTACAACATGACAAAGGCCATCAGTACAGCCAAGCAGTTTTCTTTATAGCCTCTAACAGCTTTCTTAGGCTAGTCAAGTTAGTGAGGTGGCTGATGCAATTACTAAAGGTTACTGGGCCTGCTGAGCCTGCGCTATCCTTCCATATCACTGAAAAATGGCACTTCTGCCCTCCTTCCTTGCAGAGAAAGCTCTCATTCTATGGACAGGAGGCCACATCTTCTGGGGAAGATACAACTTCCATGTCTTGCTTAATATTAGGCTTAGACAGCAAATCCGAGTTCCAAAGGAAGTGAAATATACACAAGTTTTGCTCATTTGCTGTCTCTTAAGATGGACATATGGACAGAAGATGAGCAAATAAGCTCTATTCCTAGAAACAGTACTGCTGATCGAAAAAGTTAGAGAAAGAAAACACCTTAATCAAGTTTTCTACTTTTCCGGATGCCATTGTGTGCATTCAAATGGAATCAACTGTATGTTTTTAATGGCATAAAAGATCATCAGATGGTAACATTATATCAAAATTGGAGTAGTTCAGCCTTTACTGATGGGAGACAAAAGAAAAAAGTCTTAATTGCTTTTTGAGACTAACAAATATTTGTAAGTGGCTTTGTATATCAAAAAACAATGGTAAATCAAAATGAATTAAACAGATTAAAGATTTTAGCTGTAGTGGCTGTTAAAGAAAGAAGAAACACCTAGATTCAGACACCCAGAAGGAACGCTCCTATGTGGCCTATGCTAAAATTTAAAGAAAAACCCACATAATTAAACAGAAAAAAAAATCCTGAAGTGCAGAGCAATAAGTAATCACACAGTTGCCTCTCACCCCACTTTGTCCGATAAACTTCTGTCTTAAAAACTTACCTTTAATCTCAGATGTCTCATACATACAAGCCTCTCTCCCCACCACTGCTGCTTTCTCCAGCATTGCTGCTCTTCAGCATCCTGCAAGGGAGCAAAGAAAGCTAAAAACTAAACTCTTCTCAGCTACTTCCTACCTTGCTTCCTGACTGCTTTTATTGCTACTTCCCATTTATCACCATCACCTGGGGTGATCCCAGCTGGCTTCCAGCCTGATTAAGCAGCATGACCACAGGTTTAATTCATTTGCTAACTAATAACACAGGTTGTTACCCTTCCTGTGAACCTCCTCCCTGGTGAATCAGCCTGTTAAAAATAACCAAATAAGACCCCTATAATGTTTGTTTAAGGGTAAGAGCTTGGGATCCTCTCTCCATGCATGAAGCGCAGGCAGAGCCTGAGTCCCCAGGAGGAAGCTCAGAGGGGCTGCAATGAGTCACTTGACAGTCTCATGGCCCCAGCTCCCACACTTCCATTTCTTTGACCAGGATTACTCGTGCCCTGCAAATTCCAGAGCCAGTGTTGAGGCGTAGCAGGGCAGACAGCCCTCTCCCTGCCTCTCCACACATCGCAGCTGCTCACCGAGGAACTCCCATTTCCCTTTGCACGGCTCTTTTACCCTTGGCTCTGGATGCTCCAGGGTGCGGATGTGATCCTATTTAACACCACAGTGAAGCAACAAGCCATTTCACATAATTCGTGCGTCAGCATAATAGACAGAAAAAGCCTAGTGTGAGCTCTAAAGAAACTTAAAAGCCTGATTTTTCTAGAGCCTCTCAACATCTGAAGATGCAGATAAATGCCTTTTTAAACACCTTGATTGCTTGTGGCATATTATGTAACAGGCAACAGGGGAACATGGTGCAGTGGAAAAGCCAAGGGCACATTTGACAGGTTTTATGACTTCCTGCAGTGCTAACATACTGTCTGCCTATGCCCAGATATAGATATGGATGTATAGTAATGTTTCCTACCTGTACAAGGCCTTCTGATGTGGAGATCCTTGTGGCTGTGTTTGCAGGTTTGGCCTTGGAGCTGCATCGTTTTGGCCTCAGCAAGGACTGCCCCACCACCAGGTCAGTGTTTCAGGCCACTGGACTGCCTGCTGGGCTAGGTGCATGGGGCCTGGAGGTCTCCTCAGCTTTACCTATGTGTGAAAGTCCTTTAAGTCATGCAGCAAGAAGCGAAGTAAAGTGCGAGGCAGGTGTATCTGGTCTCACAGCTCCCATTTCATTAAAGCAGACTGGCTTTGAGAGAAAAAGAGTCCCCCAAAACCTGGTGTTTTATGAGTTTGCCCCACCAGTGAGCTGCCTACACCCACAGAGCCCTGCTGTGTCATTTTCAGAAGTAAGCAGCGGCTCATTTGTTCAATTTCTTACCCTCCGAGACTGCCAGCTACATCCACAAATTATACCAGCAGCTGGAGAAAGGCTTCCAAAACACAGCAGCATTTTTCTCCTCTCATACCCTCAATTTCAGGGGTCTGTCTTAGCAACCAACACTCGCTGATGCTCTGTCCTAGCTGCTAAGCACCATCAAAATTGCAGAGCGATGACGCCTTCCTCCTTTCCTTCATTTCCAACACGTGGATACGCTCCTTCTCACATACAGACTCACAGAATGGTTGCAGTTGGCAGGGACCTCTAGAGATCATCCAGTCCAATCCCCCTGCTCCAGCAGGGACACCCAGAGCATGGGGCACAGGGCGACATCCAGGCGGGTTTGGAAGGCCTCCAGAGAAGGAGACTCCACAGCCTCCCTGGGCAGCCAGTGCCAGGGCTCTGGCATCCTCACAGGGAAGAAGTTCTTCCTCATGTGGAGATGGAACTGTCTGTGTTTCAACTTGAATCCGTTACCCCTTGTACTGTCACCAGCCACCAGCAAGAAGAGTTTAGTCCCCTCCTCTTTATATTCTCCCCTCAGGTATTTGTACATATTGATAAGATAAGCACACGGCCACGTGCAGCTGGCTCCTCACCTCACCACTGTGCCAGGGAAACTCTGCCCATCTCCTGCCTTGCTTCACATAACCAGGTAATGATGGGGCCTGAGGTGAGCCTCAGACATGTGTGCTCAGCAACGGTGAATAGGGTCGCTCTGTGTGTGAATATATACATATGTCTACCTTTGAAAACGTTTGCATCTATCTTTAAAGCATCAGCAGGAGCTGACTGTCTCAAAGTGCATTTGTATTTTTTTTTTCCTGTACAGATTCTTCTTAACCTCAGTGCCCTAAAAACACAGCCGCACAAGTGGTTTCTGGGACTGTTGTTTTTCTTCTATGGTCCCCAGGGAGTGCAAAAGAACCTGTGTGTTCTTTTCCCCCAAGCTAGTGGCAGACATTAGAAAATTGAATTTAATGTTCAAATGTGCCAGGCATAAAAACACTTTGCATATCACAGAGTAAACCTAAATGAAAGGAAGTTCTGAGAAGGCAGATAGCCATTTTTCAATTATATGTGACAAATGTGCCATTTCTGATAGCCTTGTCAGTAAAAGCAAGAGCTGGAAATGCCAAGCTGTTTAGTGAAGCAAGATCAACATTTCTAATACTGTACACGATCACTAATAGGCTCCACATCCTCTGAAACAATCAGCCCTTGATTGTTCTTTCGGATGCATTTCTCCAAACTTCATCCCACTAATTGCAATATTTTCATGTGGATACATGTAAATCATAATGAGGACTGTAAGTGTGGGGACTTGAAAAAGAATGACCACTTACCTTAATGTTTTAAGGCTGTTTGTGGCAAAGCTGTTTTTAAAGTATACAAGCTACAAATCAAAGGGATGTGACATGCTCTTATATTATTCAGGCAACTTAGCATGGAAAAGATGAAATGATGTTTGTGAACTTTATTATTCAAAGTGACAAGTTAATGTGTGGGTGATGGTGTGAATCTTCTACAGAAAATTTATTGCATCTGTGAGGTAAGTAAAATATCTAAATATACAGGTTTGCAGAGGTCTAAAAGTCAGCCTCCTCCTTCAAAAATTTACACTCAGCTGGATCTGAAATAAAGAGAGAAATTTTTCCTTCAGTGATTTAACATTTAAATAAAACCAGTTAAAGATCTCCTGCAAGCACACGCAGGGTTCCCATATAAAAGAGCACAATGAGTACCAGCACCACTAACAAAGTGATCTCCCCAAAGTATTAAACAGCAAGTATATTCAGTTAAGGTTTTAAAAGTAACCAGTGATTAAGGATTCTTCTGTTTGTATGTACTTAAGATATCAAGGAAGTGCTGTAATCTAAAGAAAAGCACATGCTCAATTCTTCACAAATTCTTGTTGCTAATCAATCAAGTGTGTCAGACCTGGCACCTAGAACTGGAGACATTAAAAAGTCATTAGATGTATTTTGAATGTGTCCTCAAACTATGATGAAAAAAAAAGTACTTTATTCTCATTGGCAAGGGATGGAATTTCTAAAAAAGCAAACTACCATTATTGAATTACAGCACAAATCCCACAATATAGAAGTGATAGAATAGCAAACCATGAACTCCAATTTCTGGTTCAGTTTTCTCTCTGCCTTGGAGGAGTCTTTGAGCTGAAGATCATTTCTTGACAGAGGAAGTAGGATCCTTGCAGCTGACCAAGGTTTATTCTTGAGCTTTGGCCACCTCCCAGCCCAACTGGGGCTGGACTTGAAGCTAGACCTGGAAAAGGAAAGTCCATGAGTATCTTTACTACTTCCTTTGAGTGTCACATGTTTCTTAGTTCTTTGTGGGAAGCTGTACTTCACCATCTCAACACCTTCATTTCTGGCCAGTTGTAGATAGAAAAGAAAAAAACCCTACACTTGTGCCATAGCTGTGTTATTGGAATACTTACCAGAAGGAACGATGCCGTATCTTAGAGTGACAGGGCACACCTTCCTCAGCACTTGCATTAAAATTTCCTAACTCAGCAGAGAGAACTTATGCATTGTACTTGTACATACAGATTAGCAAAGATTCTCAGATTACTTCTGCTGAGAACTCAGATTACCGGCCGTCCTTATTAAGAATCAAACATTTCTATCATGAATCGTAGCACACCATCTAACTTGTCAGAAGGAATAGTTGTGTGTACAGTGTATGTTTTGATGGTGCATAGTAATTTTCCAGATTTTTAACAACAAAAAGCTTTGCATCTATGAAGGGCCTTCACAGATGGATCTCAAAGCATCTTACAAACGCCATCTTTACAATATCTCATTAGTAAACTACCTTACTGAAAAGAAACAGAAGTGAGAAAGTCCTGTGACAAGCCAGTGGCAGAAGGAACAACCTCAGAGTCCTGGTAATTTAGCTGTATGCAGTAACCGCCAGACATACAAAAGTAGTTCTCCAATTATTTTCCCAGTGTCCTTTTGCCCTTAACGTTACATCTCTTGCGACTACCCTGATTAAAAGCTCTAGCAAAACGTCCTCTGACGTCTTCACAAGACAGGACTTTGCAAAGTTTTGAGTGGGGGTCCTATTCCTCATTAGGGCTCAGCCTTCTGGTGAGCATAATCCAGCACTCCTCAGGAACTTCTTCCAGCTCTCCTAATATTTCTGCTGCTTATTCTTATGCCTAGTCAGCTCTCCAGTGCTCCCAGTTCCCCTCCAGTTTACGGAATTCAGCTAGGAACCAGCCTTGGTGTGTCATATGACAAGACTATCCATTGGGATAGGACCCTGAAAAATAATGATTCAGGTTAAGTTAGAGAAGAGAGACTTTTTTTCTTTCCCACTGATAAACTTAATCTTAATAGGCTTTGTAAAAATAAAGTCACGACTAAAATAAGCATTGCTCCATGTCAGCCTTATTTATGGTAAGCTGCAATTACTTCATATTCATTCTTGGGATCGGAACAACAGCTAGAATCACTGTCTCTCTCCAACTCCCACAGAAAATGTCAGCAGGATCTAATTATCTGAATGAAATGAACTTTCACTGATGCTTGTTTTCTTCTCGGCACAGTAGTTGAGCTGGGCCTTCTTATTATTGCAGTTCTGAGTCTGCACATTTCATTCTCTTCCTGGAGAAGGTATTCACATGTACCCCCATGCATAACTCGCTCATGAAAAAGCTGAAGAAAATCAAGCCCTGGATGGGAAGTCTGAGGAGCAGTGTGGCACTGAAGAATTTCTTGCTATTCCTGTATTGTGTTTAAGAACTTCTCCCTCTAAAACATGACTATTTCTGGTACTGCAACTCTTTGACCTGGGACCCAAATATTCTGTGAGTTTGTAGTTGTCAGATTTCTGCAGGAACTGATTAGAGGTTTTTTTCTCAGTTTTTCACGCAGTTCATTTCCTTAGCCATGGGTAGGGTCAAAGCAAGCTATAGGAAAGCTTCAGAAGATACGCAATAACATTTAAATGTTAAGGACAGATTATATCCTCTGCTAATACCAGTACTGAGCAAGGAGTCTGATCAGTGACTGTGGGAAAGATATCTACAAATAGTTCAAAGATGCTACTGAAGCAAAGTCAACCAAAGAACCAAAAAGTACAAAGAAAAGAAAATGTCAGGAGATGGATAAGCAAGAGGGAATACCTTCATTCCTAAAGCAACTGGATTAACCAGGCAGTTATTTCTAACAGGAGCATGGACAGCAGCAAGGCCTAGTTTTGGTATTTTTTTCCTGTCTTTCTGCCTGTTTTTCCAATGCTTATGATGCATTTAGCCGCATGGCTTGCACTTTACTCTGATTTTAAGGCTGGGGTTTGTGGTCCTTTTGCCCTCTATACCTGAGAGCAGAGAGCCTCCCCTGCCCAGCTTGCTGCTGTCCCCTCCGGAGTGGCACTGCTCATGGGCATGGATGGGTTTCTGCCCATCCAGGTTAGGGTCTGTCTGGGGCATAACAGATTCCTTTTTCACCATTAATCTGAACCTCTTAGGCTTTTGGTGGAATGGATGTTACGAGAAATAATGTTTCTAACCACAATCTGCAGGGTAGAGAGCTCCGTATCTCAAGACAGTTTGAGCGTGCATTGCTTTGGCTGTCTTGTTGCACCAGAGAATTGGATCTATGTCCCCTAGTTGTATGCGGTTACTGCATACAACTGAATTACCAGGCTTTTCACTAGTGTCACTCATTGCTTGCTGTGGATATGTCCTGGATTTGTACTTTGGTGCAGGCTGCAGAGTCAGAGATCAATCTTTCAGAGGTGTGTGTGTTTCAACGTCCTCTGGCTCATGCATGCTTATAACTGGAGAATATGAGGATTTGGGATCTATCTCTCTGCTCAGGATGAAACTGAGGAGTTTCTGTGTAGTGGTTGACTTACTGCAAGAAATGCTCTGGGGATGAAGAGAAGAGGCCAAATATCACTTGAAAAACAACCAGAAATGTACCTAAATTACATGACAAACCAGGTGCTAATTTCCCCTAAATAATCTGTACTATGCATGAAAATATATCTCATTTTAAGTGTCTGGATTCTGAAAATTAGACAGCACCTATACTGAATGTAGTTATATTACTCAGCATTTTCCCTCCAGCATTTCATTCAGTGAGAGAATACCTGATTGGTCCTTTCTCCCTAATGTCCCTTTGAATGGAAAAGGACGCTTCAGAAAATCTGACTGTGTACTCCAAATATCCAACATCAAGGACATATATATTATACCAAGTGATTAAGATTGCAGATGAGAGAGAAAGTCACATATGAAATTCCCCCCTGCTCCTCGATTGCTCATGACCTCCCTCAGCTGGCACTACTCTTCAAATAGACTGCAGTTGTTTCCCCAGCACCATTGTTTTATACCCAGTATTAAACTGCTTAACATAATATACAGCCCCTGAGCTCCGATGCTTGTTCTGAGAAGTACCACTGGATGTAGTGGTGGTTTTGATGAGGTGAGATGTATTACAGTCAGTTCTAAGGAAGTGCTGTTTATCAAGGCAGTGTTGGTATACAGGGGTATAAGCCAGCTAACTGAAATAGAGCAGTTTGTCGTGTACAATGTTCTACCTATCAGTTTAATGTGACTTCTTAATTTTTCTTTCTGCTGTAAAAATATTGAGCAGCACAGGATTACTCTTTCTCCCCTGACAACCAGGGGAAATTACAAAATTGTCATTTGTTCCAGCTAGCAATTACTCTCTGTCATTTTTTAATTCTGATTGGAAACAGAAAATGTGTTAAGTGCTAATCTCAATTTTTCGCAAGCGTAGCAGATCCCAAGCAAAAATCCAGCTTCTGTTGTGGATGGGACGTGGAACAACACTGGCTTTTGAGGCAGCTCATGCCTGTTCGCGCTCGCCCTGCCCCAGGCAGGGCCTGTGAAGCTTTAAGCCCAGACCCCACGCTTAGCTTTTCCTCCCCATTACTGTGTATTTCCTCAGGCAAGTGCAACATGTCACTGGACACCAACCCTGCCACCAGGGCAGGCTGTTGGCCACTGCCCAGGGCATCTCCCCAGGGCATGTGGGTGGCTTGTGAGGTCTCGTGAGGCCCCGGCCATCTCAATGCCCTTCGTATGGGTGGCCAGAAATGGAGTGGAGGTCTCAGGGATAGACAGGGCAATGCTTGGAGGATTTTGGATGGAATGCTTGGATGCCAACACTCCAGCAGGGATCCACATCCCTAGCATGTAGCCAGCACTGAGGGATCCTTTGGGACTTTTCTGGCTGTCTGTGTCCCTTTATGGATGCTAGCAAAAGCACAGGATGCTGGCAGGGACTCCCTGCATCTGCAATCCAGCGGGATTTGCAGGGCTGCTGCATTTCTCTCCGAGCCCAGTAGATGGTAACATCATCCTGCATATGAGCTCAGCTCTTCTTTAGCCTGCAAGGAGAGAGCTCGTGCTCAGTCGCCTCCCTTGCAATGTCCTACACAGAGTTAATCTAAAAATTTCAAGGAAAATCTTCTGGCTTTTGGTCCTGTCTAACTGCTCTGAATCTAATCAGGATGCCTTTGAAGTTACATACTGCAGCTTTCTTTTGAATATGTCATTTAGGAGTTTATCAGTAGTTTAGGTATTAATTCCTAGCCTGAAATATAGCTCCAGTTTTCAACCAAAAAGCCAGGCATTACAGAAGGATCACTGCCATTTTAAACCATGTATGATTCTCATCACCACAAATAGCAGCCACAGCACTAAGTAGGGCAGGAAAACAGTTTTGTGGGAAATGGTAACATATTCCTTTAATTTGCTCCCCAAAATTTCTGAAACTGCCTTTGCACTTTTTACATCTTGATACATTCATTTCTTCCTCTTATTTGAATTACAGACTTTTTCAAGCATTCAGTCTTTCCTGGTGAAAACTAGCACTTACAACAGAGAGAGAGACATGGAGTCATGACAATCATTACAAAGCAAGAAGAAAACCTAATGCTTCTTCTCACTTTACTCTCTCTTGCTCTTTCCGATGTCACCACATTACACAGAGCTGGCAGCTCTGGGGGTATGGCACTGCAACGTGCAAAATGGGGCACCCACAGCTGTGGTAAAGCGACTGTTTTTTAGGTGATGCTTTACAGCAGTGAAGTAGATCCGTGTCTTGGAGCCCTCCATTTCAAGGAAACATAAACAAAGAAACAGTGGAGAAGTAAAGGCACTGGAAAAGTCAGCACGAACCAAGTGACGGAGCAATATGAGGCAGCATACATGAAGCATGCAAAAAGGTGACCATGGCCATGATGAGGATCCCAGGAAAAGCCTAAGCCAACAAGACCTAGACTTATAGAGGGGAGCGAGAGCTGGAAGCAGCCTGTCCCCATAGGCTCATGAGAGGGAGTCGAAGCTCACAGGGTGACCACAAGATGCCAACAAGTACAAGATGCAGGGAAGAGCCATCTAAATTGCAGCTAGGCTCACTGCAAGACTCTTGGGTACCTGTTTGGTTTTACCTGAAACAAGCAACCATTTAGAAAATGTGCCCCTGGGTACGCGACTGGAAAGCACTAGTGGCTGAACTGCAGGATGTATTTTGTTTTTTAAAGTAGGGCTTGTTACCAAGGCATTGAAAGAACTTTTCTCAGTCAAAGCTGTTTTCTAGGGAGTGCAAACCTGTGACTGAGAGGATGCCTGTTTCACATACAAATGTATGTCTCACATACAAATAAACGGTGAAAAATGGTCCACTATTTTAATTCTGGAGGGACATACACTGGGAAGATTATTTAGGTAAAATGGCCGCTGTGTGCTTATGAATTCTGAAATGTGTTAATAAATTTGATTATTGGTATTTGGTAAAATTTTAATCTGTACTTATTAAATCTCAGGATTTTATGCTTTTAGAATAATGTAAGACTCTTATTTTACTTTCTGCAGCTTCTTATCTATCAGTGTAATTTACTTAATACAGCTTATAAACTCGGCAGTAGTATCAACTTCTTTAGCTAAATAAGAAGGAATAAGAATTACCAAGAATTTGATATGAATCAGCTTAGGTCTGCTTTTCCTGTCTTTCTCTTTATTTTGCTTTTAAAAATAAGTGTCTTATAATAGGAGTTGCTTTCCAACACCACACATATGCAGTTTGCATTATGACCTGGAAGAGGGGAAGGGAGACTTCATTACCATTTAGGTGGACAAAGTCATCTTAACCTTTGCACCAGAGTAGGTGTTTTTGAGTCCATAACCTCTTAGGATTTTCTAACCTACCATAAACAGGTCTGCAGGTGGCTGTGGATTGTGCCTTGTTTGTGGGTTCCCTTTGGAGTTCCTCAAAATGTGCAGTTTAAGCACTACAAAGTCCACAGATTTTGCATAACGTTGCCTGTCAGGAAATTTCACTAAAGATTAAGTAGATATCAGTGAATGCAACAATCCCTCTGTCTTGATAATGATCATTAAAAGCATATTGCAAGCACCAGTAGTAAAGATGAAAGCAAACTTCCTTCAGGTGTGGGATAGCTTAAAATGCCGATTGCTGGCACAAAGAATGCATTCCTATATAAACATTTCATCTTGAAATTTTTATGATGCTGTGAACAAATTGTTCTTGATGAATGATGACTCAGAATGGAGCTTTTTGCTTATCATTTGATAATCCATTTCAATTGCAGCAGAAAATAACTGTTCTATTCAAATATACAGGGATGTGCTTACTCTGTTCTTAATGAGTATATTAGAATATCTAACTCATCCCTGTCTGATTTTAGCACAGGCCACAAACTTTATGACTGACTCATTATTCAGTCGTGTCTGAGTCCGAAAGACTAAACCACCAATTCATTTTAATTCATTAATAAGAGTGTTTTTCTCTTTTTGTATATCACTCAGGCATTCACTGGTTTGTTGGAAAAATCTGGTAACTGGTAAGACTGCTGGTGAAACATTGCATTCTGCCTATTTTGCTTAAAAAGGCCAAAAATAGAGCAATAAGATTTTGGCTGTCCAAGAGACTAACTTAAAAACATAGCTTACATTCTGCCTATATTCATGACATGACCTAAATAAACAATTCAAATGTAAACAGTTTTCAAGAAAAGGCAAATGACTCAATAAAGCATGTTGCCATATCAGTACTTAGATTGCCTACAAGAATGAAGAAACCATCATTTTTAATGAGATTTGAGTCACCAAAGATGTCAAAAGATCTCCATCTATTTGTAAGACACTGCTCTGCTTTGTAAGTGAGCCCTGGCTCACTCAGGGAAAATGAGAACTGCTTTCTTTCCAGAGAGTCGTTTTTCGGGGAGGCTGGACTGAGACACATTAATAGACTCTTCACGTTATCCAACTTGTTAGGGGCATAAAGGTGTGCTGAATGTGCAAAGTGCTCCTTGCAAAATAGTCAAGAATCAGAAAAAAGGTCTGGTCTATCTTTAACTCCTGCAAAATAGCAGGGAAAAATGCAGTATGAATACGGTACAGCATGGAAATTTGTGTACTTAATTCTCACTAGGGCAGTCCTGATGTCTTCAGCAGAAGGGAACGAGCATATCAAAATGTATCTATAGTAATAAAAGAAAACTCATTGTGCCACTGGAGATTGAAGCCGCATGGCCCCGTGGGTAATAAATTGCTACTATTCAGACTCGTGAGAGCATCAAGGGAAGCTGATGCAGAGTGGTCTAATGACCATTATAACTGACTGCAGCGAAGAAGACTTATTTAAGTACATTTCAAAATGTACTGTAAATTGGGCAAAGGTACAGCTGTGCTTTTGCTCTGAGACAGCCTCAGGTTTTAGTCAGTATAACAGACTTTGCCTTTTGAATTTAGGCTACATCTATGTGAGTTGAATACTCTTAGTATTTACTGGCACTGTCTGTAAGAGAAGAAATAAAGCCAAGGATGGATTATATTGTTAAGAGAGGCTACAGCTGGACTGTGGAAACTCTGATTGAAGGAAAGGCAAACAGGGGACATAGGTCCACCCATCATGCCACACTTTCACCAGAACCCCTTTCCCTAGAATACCTACTTGTACCTCACACCAGCTATGACACTCAGGAAGCCTGCATTTCCATGGTCCAGTAGAAACTCAGCTAAATCTAGGAAGGATCTTTGAGGTCAAACAACAATGCTTCAAAAAACAATTAAACCGCCAAGGAGAAACAAATCTATTGCTTACATGACCTTCACTAACCAAACAATCCAGGCTCTCCTCCCTTATGTGCATAATCCAGATTCATTTACTTTAGAATGATATTGAGCTATAAAGTAATAGGTGTATGTGTGCATATATGTATATATATAGCATACACTTTAGTTTATAGAACCATGTCCTTGCTTTGGGATGTTCATCTTGAGGTAAGTCAACAGCTTTTACCTTAGATCTTTCCAGCTAGGTGTTTCATGGTAGATTTTGCCTTTTGACTATTTACTTTGCCATAGAGAAACAGGTCTTTTCTTGAAAGCAAGACACTGTGTTCTGCATATACATTTTTTCCCCCAGAGAGACTCTTGTACTACAAAATATGCCCATTTAAATGGGTTTAATCACCTGACAGGTATGTTGTGATCAAGTAACTAAGACTAACAACTTGCAGCAAGGAAGTTGCCAGCAACATTTGAGCAACCATCAACCCAAGAAATCATCTGTGTGAGCCTCATGTTAAGCACTTGAGGTCACACCCACGATATCCAGGACTCATTTGATCCCACTTCATCTGAAGTATAGTAAATAATGGTGGCATCTTAGATAATGAAATAGTTATGGAGAAAATAAAGCAGACAAAACTCATTTATTCTCCAGTAAGGTCATTAATAAAAGCGGATAAAGTGACTGAGTGAGGATTAAAAAAAATTAACATTATCTCCATGCCCTCCCCACAACTATCTGGAAGAGAAACTTTCCTCATGGGAGGTGAGGAAGGGTATTACTGCACTCACTGATGCCATGCTTATTATATGGGTGACCTACTTTACTGACATAATTTGATTGCTGAATTAATTTCCAGTAATTGGTAGTAGTTGGTGGTAACTTTTCCTTGAGTGAAGCCCATGAAGGATAACAGAATGGCAAGTGTCCAGAATATAAAGCAGATTGTCTAAGGAAGGGCTCCATAGTTTTCATGAAAGTGGAGGGCATCACCAAAAAGAGTAAAGAGAATAGCCAGAAACAGCCAGAAAACAACAAACTAGAAGCTTTTCCTCCCAATTGCAATTCTTAATTTCTGGTGCTATTAGAGGTCTAAGTATTAAGAAGCAGCATGGAAGTAGCTCATTATCTCTCAACCTCCTGCTTTTTTCCTTTTTTTTTTTCCCCTCTTCTCCTTTCCATCTCTGAATAACAAGATCATTTAAGCTGCTAGTTGGGTGATTAATTAAAGTTGATTGGCATTTATTAACAGGTCAATTTCCTTATGAATGTTGAAGTTAGTCTAAACCATTCCTCAAAGTCATTTCACATGCCTCTAAACCTTAGAGTGAATAGCCAATTCACTTCTCATGGGATCATCTCTACATCACTCCTGAATCCAGAATATATTTGAGGAAGTAACTGAATTCATGCTGGACATGAATTGGACCAAACATTTGTCTTTCCAAGTTGTTTTTCTGCTGGCATTTATTTGATTCTTCGGGTATTTGTTTCCACTTTCAAAGCTATGCCAGTCAAAGCATGAGAGCCGAATGCCTTTAACTAGCCGAGAGCCCTTACATTTAGACATCAACTTAAAGATTGGGAGTTTCAATGACTGACAGTTGGAGCAGAAATAGGTGCTAAATGCTGTCAGTCTCTTCTTTAGGGTAGGTAGCTAGCTAGAGATTTAGCACATGTGTATGAAACCTACTCAATGGCTGATGGCTGTACTGATTTCCAACTTACAAAAGCAAGATAAAGGCCTGTCTCTGTTACAATTTGTTAAAATTGTTACAGTTCTGAGCCCTTTTCTTTATATATCTGGAGTGTTTGGTCCATCAGTTACCTAACTTACTTGTGTAATGGTCACTGCTTCTTCTGGAGTCCATTTTATTGGAACATAACTGCTCAAATTGTTTAAAATCCTAACTTCCTCCATTGCTTTCAGATGGGCTAAAATCAATTTATACTGTATTTTGACATTTCCCGTGAAGCCTTTCAGCTTCTGAACATGTCTAGTCACTATGCTAGTAGAGAAAGAGGATGTTTAGAAAAAAAGTCTGAGGTGAAAGAAGGATTCGCTACAGTTAAGCATTGTCAATATTTGGTGCCATAAAGATTTCAGAGCCGTGGGGAGTTTACAGAACTAGATATTCTTTTATAACTTTTATTGTTCTAACTCACTCTGCAACCTGATTCTGAAAGAAATCTATTAATTAACCCCAGGTTTGTTCAAAGGAACAAAAAATGCAAAAAAACCCCACAGATTTAAAAATAACTACCTTTCCAAAATATCTGATATTGGTTAAATATATATCTCCTGGCTACATTTAATTATATTTTCTTTCCTAGTTTTAAGAATTAGGTCAGTTGCTACTACTACCATGGCTCATTTAAACAGCTCTCAATATTGCAGTTGTAAAAATTGCCTTATGTAATATTTATAATTTCACATAATTTTGGCTTGCAGTTAAACAAAAAAAATATGCCTCTGAAATGAAGACAGTAAAACAAAAGAGTCTATTGGTGATCTCCAGTCATTCAGGCATTTAAAGTTGTCTGTACCATTACCATGGACAGATAGCTATACCACTGACACCAAGGTGATCTGTACTGGACATACAGGCTAGGCTTTTATTTAAACCTTCCTGACAAAGTGGGCTCCTTTGAAGAGTATGCTACATTATGACTCTTGCGACATGAAGGACTCAGAATTTAAATTATTAAAATTAGATGTACATAGTTAAGAAAAGAGCTCAATCTTTGCATTATATGGGCTTGAATAACTCTGCTGAATCCAATGAGGCACTCTGTAGGCTTTGGTTTCCTGCTGCTGAAGTAACTGGAAATCGGATCAGAGTCTGAAGGATAAGAGAGGGAGAGCAGCACCTCCACTGTCTACCGAGAAGTGCCTTCAAAGCTCCCATATTGGAAGTCCTTTGGTTATATAGAGAACTGGGCCACCAACACTTAGGTTAGATGTCTAAACTTACCTAATGTCAGTAGCATTAATGAGTTTCCACTTGTGCGGATTTACAGTCTTTTCCATGCTTGTCCTAGGAGAAGGAAGACAAACAGCTATGAGACAGCCTAAGATCCTAGCTGGGAGAAAAGCCAAGATAATGGCTTTATCCAACAGCTGCAGCCATCTGGACTGCCTCAGAAACCCAGCAGTGTCTCCAAGTGTGCAAGAGCGCATCTTCCACAGGCTGATTTCCTCATCAGGGAGTGTATGAAGGAGGCAAAACCAACCAGCATAGGTTTCAAATGCTAGTGGATTGGAAGATCCAGAATGACAAGGTGACAGTACCTAATGTGTTGGTCTTTTGGCCCAGGCAGGACCACATGCTCTTGGTTCAAAGCAATTAAGTTATGCACTGAGGCTATTCATTTTACTTTTCCAAGCACAGATGCCAGTCACTAGTAGAGTCAGGAAAAGTCTGTGAAAAATAAAACACCTGTTGGCAGATGCTAGACATGAAAGTGAGACACAGTTTGGGATAAGCTAGCATATTCCTGAAATTGTCACTGCTTGTGATTTGACAGTGTTACAATGGAAATTATTTGCCCAGTTTTGAAATATGCATTCGAACGTCTGTTTCATTAAACACACATCAGTATGAGGCCACCTGTTCCAGTCATGCTTGATAACGAAGAGTACGCTGAGATAATACACCTGTCTGGCCTTGTAAATGTTCTGCAAGGGAAAATCAAAATTAGGTAATGTAAGTCAAATTCGGATGGATAGTCCTGTTACAGTCAATGTTAAATCCAGTGCCCTTAATTATTTTGTTGCCTAAATTGGAAACTCTGCAAATAATGAGGGGAAAAAATAAAGCTTCTTGACAGTTAGGAGTCAAAGAATATAATTCTGTCTCAAGGTCCATCAGTTACTCACAGATGACAGCAAATCCCTATATACATCAATCAGAGAGGCAGTAGAAAATGAAAGTAAGGGTTGGCACACAGTTTTTAAAGATATTAAAGCTAACATTGCCATGCATAAGATGAAGTACTCAAGGCTCAATCCAGATCCCACTGAAATCAGTAGGAGTCTTCTACTGACCTTGCAAGACTTTGGAGCAGGCCTTGATGTAGCTATAAAAGAAACTTATGAAGAGAAAGGCACCAATTAATGGCCAGTAAATGGGTTAACTTTAAGCATGTACTAATGCCTTTGAGTATGTGCTTAAGTACTTTGAACACTGGCTTAGCTTTTGGCTGAAAGCTGCATATCTTTTAATAGCCTCCAAAAACTTTTGACAGAGTGAACCCCAGTCTCACATGCACATGGCACACACGTGGAATTACGATGTGCTCCGAAGCATAGGACGGCATTTTCTGCCCAGGAAGTTTTCCTGGGTAAATATTTATGAAATTGAAGCTGTAGGTGTCTCTGCTAGAATGACTGTGAAGTGCTGCAAAGCAGCAAGTTATGAGAGGATAATACGTGCATCCTTCACACTGATTTCTGCCTGTTTGCCTCTCACATGGTATTGACTGCTAAGAATCACTGCCAAATGACTCTGCTCCAAATAGACCCTAGGACTGTTATCCCACCATGGTATTTCATTACCAGTCACATTAAAAAAAGAGATGGATCATTGCAGGGGCTCCTTGTGCTTCCAAATTTCTCAGCTTTTCAAGCATGTGTACGGCTTTCATAAGCAGAAGCTGTGTGAAATGCAGAAACATCTCTTTCCTGTCTTGGCTTACTGTTCTTCTGAGAAGCAAGTCATTACAGCCGTGCTGTCTGTGAACCTATGAGCCCTTCCCATCGCAGCCTGGCCAGCCGAAAACCACAGAGCCTCCCTGCCCATCACAAGCTGTGCAAAGGGCACCTCTAAGGAGCTTTATCAATCCAAAAGCATATGAAAAAGAGCAATAAAATTAAATAAAATAGCATTCTGTCATAAACAGTCAACAGATAGCAAGATACTATGATTATGCCTCTAGGTATTTCAGCCATTATAGCAGGACTGATCTGACCTGAAATTGGCCCTACATCACAACATCCAAATCTAGCTACTGATCCAACATTCTCTGAGGATCAGGGATGTGTAGGTCAACAGTTCTGAGTTCAAGAAATTATTAGGCATCAGTTGGGATGTTACACATAGCACTGCAGACAAGTATGAGGATAATTATGTTGGGACCTTCAGATCTTCTTATACCAAATAACTTGGGAGCTAATTTAGGTACCTAAGCCACTTACACAGTTGGTGAAGAAAAACTGATACTCTCAGGGGAATTTAAAGCTTCAAAATTATACATGTAGAAGAGCTTAAAATAGCTGATGTGAACAAACTAAGTGCTCTCCATGGTTTGTAATTTCTCTTGTACTTTAACTGGTCCTGACATTTCTCTCAGTCTCCTTGTGGGCTCTTACCAAGCTCTTCTAGATTTGCATTGCACCCCATGGTTAAGGTAGCTGCTCTTCCCTGCTCCCTAAGGCATTTTTTGGTGCCAGAGGAACGCTGCAAATGCAGGTAGTATTTATGATATTTATACCATATAATTACATATTTCATTTATGATATTCCAAGAGGGAATATGGTGCCGATTTCGCACAAAATGTCCCTCAAATTTGATGCCTGAATAGCTCATACACCTCAGAGATGTTTATCATGTTATTAAAACATATTCTTATACCAGGCTTAGTTTTGAGGCAACTATACTCACTGAATGTACGATACTTTATTCACCGAGAAATTTATCCCATGAGTTTAAGCTGCTATAAGACCTGACATGTACAAAGAAGGAAAAAAAATCAGAAACATTAATCCACACACCACCATTGATACTTATTTCCTGAAAGGCTTGATTCTTCTCCTACAGACAGCAACAATAGGATTCTCATTAAGGGCAGTGTTGTGAGACAACAGGCTTACTATTACAGAAACATGGTCTCCATAAATATATGAATTTAAAGAGAGAAAATAGAAAATAGAGTTAGAATGGACCTTAAAGTGTCACCGTCAGCAGGCCAGAACCTGATGGACACTTTCCTTTACCATCCTGTAAGAGCTCTAAGGCTTAAAGTCCCTCAATAGGACTATTCCCCTGCTCTGCTGTCCTTCGCTGAGCCAAATGTGCCCTGATGTCTTGCCAGAACTGTCTTTGCTACAAATAAGGCTCACTTTTTTTTTTTTTTTCTATTATCCATTATGGATGTAGAAAATAGAATGTTCTCTTCTTTGCAGCAGCAGCCTTTTATGTATTTGAAAACTATTACCATGTCTCTGCTTCATTTTCTCTTCCATAGATTGCACAGAACCAATTAGTTCAATCTTTCATTGCAGGTCATGTTTTCCAGTGCTCTGATCATTCTCACATTGAATAGTAAGAGCTTTGTGAAAGGAAAGAAAAATCAAAATTATTGTACTTATTATTATTATTAAAATTAATGATTCAATCACAATGCATTTTGGGCTATTGGTAGTCTAACTTTACCTTTAATGTTTAATAATGTGTACACAGATATATCCTTATGGGTCATGCTTCTGGGTAATGTTGGCTCAGTTGTATTTTGGGAAATAAGAAAAGCCTACAAGCCCTGTTCTCATGACTATGAAATACAGACATCCCCTCTTTCTTGCTATATGTAGCTAATGCTCTTCTGATATGAGCAGACACTTACTTGTCATAACGTGTACATCTTCTAGCAATGCATAGGTTCACAACAGTAATGCACCTAGTTCTAGCTCAGCTATCCATCTTCATCTTGAGCTGTCTTAATCTCCAGCTATTTCCAAGCTTCTGCCACAAATCTCTGAAAACCTGGATTCCCCTCCAGTCCCTATACTCCTTTGTCCCTCAGTACCCTAGGGCTGCATGAACTTCATTCATGCAGGAAGAGGAGAAGAGAATCTGAGGGTGACCCTGGACTCAGTAGTGTTATGACATGAGGGTTGAACCGAAAGAACATTGCTATATACAGCCCACTGTTACACACCTAGTGAAATCCAGGGTGAAAGACTTCCTTGGATGTGCCATTGAGAAAATACACTGGCTAGAATGAATATAAGAGGAAACTTTAAGGTGTGTCAGTCAAAACAGACAGTCTGATGTCAGTCAAAACAGGCAGTCTGAGGTAAAGGTGAACAGAATTTATGATTCCTATTGTGCCAAATGCTATATGAAAGGATATCTGACAATCGAAGAGTTAATCCAATTGTAAAATGAAAACCTTTCATACAACCAATTATCTTAAGAGGTACATTCTCCTCTCTCAAAAACTATAAAGAAAAAAGAAAGGGAGGATAAAAGCTAGCAGAAAGCTATGCAATTTAGGGTAGAAATGAGAGGAACAAAACCAGAGGGAAAAAAAAGAGGAACAAAAGAAACTCAAAAAAATAGTGAAGAGTATCCACTAAAAAAAAAAAAGCTAGCATCAAAAGAGTTTTTTTTTTCAGTCTCAGAAAGTATCCAGAAGCCAGGCACTGCAGGAGGTATCTCCACCAAATCTCTGTAGAGAAAGATACTCCTGCAGAACATGTCACTGGTGTAAGGTTTAGGAAACATCATGTGATACATACCTAAACTTCAGATGGATTCTTGGAGAAACTGAATTCAAGCTGTTTTCAACTGAAGCTAAGTGGCCTCCTGACTTATTTTCTGTTTAGTTAGTTGGTGATTGGTGATGGACATTGTTATTTCTTCCCCTCCACATTGCTGGCTTGCTGTTTTTGGACATCCTGCTTTATTAAGGTGCAGTAATTAAACAAAACATCTGTTAATTGTAGGTATAATGATTTCAAATTCTGCATATAGAGAAAAAATGTGCCCTGTGAAAGGTTTTTATATTCTTATAGAAAAGCTAGTCTGCACTGCAATGCTGTTATAAGGGAGTCTCAATGTAAGAAACTGGAAATAATTAGTTTTATGGATTGCTCTAGTTTCTTGTTTCCTTTCTAAAATAAACTATACATTAAAATCCTTGAGTTCTTTTGGTCCTCTAACTGCTAAAATCCCCTAAGGGATTCTGTGACCCTTAATGTACACACTGGTGATGTCATATCTGTGTGCTGCTGTAATCAGAAACAATAATTCACATTGTCAGGCACATGTCATATTTTCTGACGCTATTCAGAGGAACACTCATTTCCTGCACGGAAATTATGTGTTCTTGCACAGCTGGGGCAAATGCTTGCAGGGGTCCCTGCCTTTGCAGCAACCACAAAAGCAACTCTCACCAGCACCTTGGAGGCCCAGGAACACAACACATCTAGTCCATCCCTCCTCGAGTCCTTGCTATGTTTCTGCACCATCGTACCTGCTCTCCAGCGGCAATCTGCAATTGTCTGATATCACCGACCATGCAGCAGTGCCTCGATTCCCAGCCTGATGCTTCAGGCCATTTATGAGTCTGTCGTCAGCTTAACACGCTGTGTTGCTAAAAAAGGCCAAAGAGCTCTATGAAATGAAGTAATGAAACTGGGTTTCCAGTGGATTTGTTCCTGTTTCTTGAGTGACTTGTCAACTTAACTACAAGGCAGATGTTCTCTTTCAATTATGAATTCCTTCTTTAGTTATAAAGCTTACATTAGTTATATGCAGTAAAGCTACATTAATAATAAGAAAAATAAAAATCTCCATTCTGTCTTGAAGAGGTACTCAGCTTAAAGTCCACCAAGAGCACCAAAAGTGATTGGGAAAACAATGCAATTGCTTGAATCATGCAGATGCTACACACTCCCCAGTGGCTATTTTTAAGGAACTAGTGGAAACTAAATTATTTTGGAAACCTGCACCACCTGTCAGATTAGAGTGAAATCTGCCAGTTAGTTTGAAAATCATTGAGGGGAGGGGAATAGAAAAGCAGACAGATACAGATGAACTGACTGGCTGATCATATGAGCTTTGTTTTCATAGGAAACCAAGTTAGAAAATGTGCTTAAAGTATCTTCAGGTACTGCACTGACCTTGAGCTCTTGCACTTCATTAATTTTGTGATTTTATCACCACATTTTCCAATTAAAGAAAATTCTCTTCCCTCTTCCTGTGCAAAAATTCTGTTCCCCTCCCTCTTCCACCCTTCCCATATCTCTCCCCCTTTCTTTCAATTCTAGTAATCCTTGGTGTGATAATAGGTAAAGAAACATTCTCAGACGAAAGTCTGATATTTTAATTTTGATAACCTCCCTGAACAGTGAGGTTTGTGTGGGAGGGAGATTAATGAAAGAAATGAACAATGCCCCCCATGTCACCAGGAACAGCTAAGAAGCAGATAACGCTCAGGGAAGTAAATGGTTCAAAGGGGGCATAATTAATAACATATTTTAATTTTCCATGCATCCCTACCCACAGAATCCAGTCTTTAATGGTAGAACCTGAGCTGGGAGTGAAGAGGAGATGAAAGGGAACAGGAGCCATATTCTTTGGATAGTGCAAACAGGAAGGGGGACCTGGCAGGTGCCTGCCATAAGCAGATATCAGGGCTGACCCGCTCCTGCGATCTGACTCATCTCTTACTGAAAAACACATTTCAGAAGGTGGCATGTTGGTAAGAAAATGCAGGTCCCGTCATGGAAAGGGATCATTTTTCTGCACATTTTTATCATATATCCTATGGGCATAGCTAAGCTGCCCAGTCCCATAATCCCTATATCTATCCAGTGTCTGTTGTCACAGCTCTGAACACAAGGCCATTAATGGAAGCAGAAGAGGAAGTGAAGGGAGAGGCAGAACTGAGTGAAGATGGCCTTCCTAGCAGCAGCAAGTGAAGCTCTTACAGTGGCACAGACTGCATCCCTCTTCCAGAGCTTAGTAGCCAACGTGCCCATCACAAGTAGACCTACTTGCTCCTCAGTGGTGTTGGATTCATTAAACTTCCTGCAGAAGCTGCTTTGTCAGAGTGGTTAGACTTAGAGTGGTTGACTGAGACACTTGTGCCACAAGGGTGGCTGCAAACAGCCAGCTCTGCTGTCCCTTCCCAGCCTTGCAGGCTTTCTGGATGTCAAGGAGAGGCATCATCAAGATACAGAGTAGATATGGTCAAAGAGACAAAGACTTAGCTTCTATATAGTGTTTCAAACACAAAGCTATCTGATCTCTGAATAGCTGTTCTTGCCCATTATTGTGATCAGACCTGAACATAAACAGTTGTTTGTTTTTTTAACTCTTCGGATATAGCTAGCAGCCCTTACTAATCTCCTCCCACCACCATGCACAAGTTGTATTGCAATGAGAACTTACTCAAATGACTGTAGAAGTCACGGATAAGTAGCTCACTCCTTGGCTTTTCATCTAGTGAAATAAGCTTCTAAAAATTGTTTCTGAAGTGTTTCCTGAGTGATAACAATGTTTTGTCAAATGCTTTGAGAATGTATTCTCAATAGTTTCTGAATGAGTATGTAGCCCCAGAGAGCTGCTTGAATAAGGAAAAAAAGTCTGCCTCGAAGCGTGGAGAAGACAGGGTGAATGATTAAAAACATGCAACTACAGTACATATACTACATAATAAAAATGCTAAACTGCAATAAAAAGGAAAATGATGGCTTCACTTGAGAGAACTCGAAGTCATTACCCATCATGATGCCTTCCTATCACTCTTTGCATGAGGGAGCTGCAAGAATATACTGGCAGAAATGAAGGCAGCGTGGCCAAACCACACATCGAAACACTCCATTGCGGTCGCTGAATTTAGGCTCCTGAGACAGAGGGCAGTATTTAGACAAAGTCAGAGAGCAATACAAATTACAGTGCTGGACACAGATACAAATAGTCATTGCTTGATGAGCAGGTCAGATCATTTAGGGCTTGGTTCCGGCTGCTCCCGAATATGAGCTCCGGTTCAAGTGGCTGGTTTCCAAAAAGCCCACACAGCAGCTCACTGCTCAGCCCTGATACTTAGGTAATTTCTATCATTTTCTCAACCAAGCAGGCCTGTGCAGCTGACATATGCAGCTGGCATAAATATATGTTAACGTTTATCTCAGGGACTGGCCACTCTCCTGGCAAGTGGCAGGTCAGTCCTTGCGCCCCTTGATGTCCTGACTTCCTACCTGTAATCTCCTTATTGCTGCAAATCAGGCAAGTCTAGAAATCCCATGCTGAGCTTCCTTATTCATAACCTTATTGTAGACATGTGTGGATTCCTTTTACTTGTCTGTTTGCTGCTATGTTGACCTTGTTTCTTCACCTTGCCTAATCTGTTGCCGGACTTGAACAATAAAAATCTAAACAGAAAACTCAAGCAACTAGAGTTGCACACACACGAATAATATTAAAAAACAAAAAGTGATTATCCAAACAATTGTTTCACATTCTGATAAACAAAAGCAGAATTTATGCATGATTTTATTACATTTATGTGATTTTTTTTTCTGCGAGTATTCTTTAGTATCAGGAAAGCAATGGCAGAACAGACATTATTTCTTGTAAGGCTAAATCTCATTTTGGAAATGCTCCCAGGGTCTGGATCCTCCTCAGACACCTTGAAACTTCCCCCCATGTCTCATGTATGACACAGCATCAAAGAGCTTGTTGCACAGCAGCAGGACTTTTCAGACCAAGTGCTTTTCATGGAAACCTCTCCTCTGCTCAAATGAAATCCTTTGGTCACAGCAAGGTGTGCAGATTCATCTGTTTTGTAACAAAATAAGAGTTTGGATGAGACCTGGTGTGCAGCTACCAAAAATGTGTCTGCTGTGACTGCTGGCTACCATGGAATGCACAACAAACCTCATCTTACAGTAAATGTTTTCCTTTTGCTCTTCCTTTTGCAGCCTATTCTGAAACCTCACTTTTCTGTCCTTATTTGCAGCCTATATTTGTACCTGTTTCATTTTGCCAGGTTTGTCCATCACCTCACACAGTTTTGCCTCACTGCAGCTTATTGGAGCTTATTTAGAGGTAGCAATGTGACCTTACTCAGGCTCTGTTTCACTTCTTTTGCCCCGCTTTGGATGTCTCCATCCAATATCTGCTTCCCTTGGTTCTAAACACTCAGCTTGACCAGTGAAGGAAGTCATTGAAGATGCAGGAGTTCATGTAAGTCTCTTTCTCCAAATCTTTGACTGAAAGCAAATAAACAAAAGAAAAAAATAAAAGTCTAAGAACACCTGCAGTATTTGACTCCCAAGTAATGGAGACATCAGTGAAACTAGCTGGTACCAGGGTTAAAACAGACAAAATAAAAGAGCTCATGTAATGGGTGGCATATAGCCTAGGTGCAGAGCCCTGGGGGACACTAAATGGAAAAACAGAATCAGAAAGTGATTGCACAAATAGTTATTGAGAACAGTTAAAAATGACACCCCTTTTTCCTCCAAAAATCCTTGCACTGAGAGCTGTTAGAAGCAGGGAAAAAGGGAAAATACTCCAGGGAAGAACTGCTGTGTACTGTTCCCTGAATTTCTGCACTGATTTCTGCAGTTCCCTGAATTTCTTGCAAGGTGTGTGTGCCTGGACAAGGAGAGAGGGAGAGAGAGACGGGAGTGAAAAACAAGGAGAGAAAAAAAACAAAAAAACCCCAAAAAAAAACAAGGCTCTCTGGTACTTCCAGCCAAGATCCATATTTTATATTCTGTGGCCTGGGCGTACCCTGCATGGTCTTGCTGTCCCCGGGTGCCACTGTACAAGTGCCACTAGATGTCAGTGTGTGACACGGAGCTGCACACCTAGGTCTGCATCACCCCCAAAGTGGCACTTGGGGGGCACCAAGCTACAGCTCTGCTTATATTTAAACCACCGAGCTCTTACCTGGCGTCTCTATTACAATAAGAGGAAGCAGCAGTGAACCGCGAACCCGAGTGGTGAATTTATGAGGTGGTCCATAAAGCTGCATTTTGCCTCCATTCCCCTCCCTAAGCTCTGCAAGGTGCTCCCACATCTTGAAGCCCTGCAGGAGCAATTTCCAAACCTGTGGTCCTGGAGCAGGGTGGTGCAAGGACTATGTCCAGGTGTCCATCAAAGGAAACTAAAATCTACAAGTTGATTGTTTGATCAGCTTGCTTTTCCTTAAAGTAAAAAGATTGAAATGAGCTCTTTTCAAGGTTTAACCTGTACAGAAAACTGCTGTTCCTATTTGGGGTTGTTTAAAGACAGTGTGTCATACAGATATCCTTTTCATCTTGCTAGGTGTTATTGAAAAAGTATTTGCTTATAGGTACAACTGCCTCCCTCTCTCAAGTGAGATAATCAACTGCGAGTTTAATTGCCTTGTCAATACACACACTAGTCCAAAGATGGTACCCCTCCAATAGGAAGATGGGTGGCAAGAAGCTATGCTGCACAGATGGGGATTTTTTTCCAAGCCAGATACAGCCTTAAGCACTGGACTTGCAAAATCAGACTCTGTTAGTGCTACACACTGAATTTCCTGATAGCAGGAAAGCTAAGCAGACATCCAAGGCATTGAAGGACAGAGGGCCCCCACAGCAAGTGATAGGATAGAACTACACTACCTCAGAGGGGGACAAGGAAATAACCAATATCTTTGCCTGTGTGGTAAGGATGTGTTTGTCTGCCTAAGGAAGTGTCTGTGTGGTCTAAAGGGCTAGATTTTTCTCTGCTCATGCTCCAAAGGCAGCCACCTCTTACCCCTGGGTACACAGCACAGTGAATATGTGCTGCCATACAGCAATCTTCTGTCTGATGGACATGTCCTCCTAAGAAAAGAAGGTCCTAAAGAGGTCAGCTCAGAGCCTCATCTATCCCACTGCATGGCCCTGACTTTGTTCAGTAGAAAATTGACAGGGAAAGAGTGTAAGAAAAATGGCTAGTATAAAAGGACACCTCTGGCAATGGACATCTGATAATGCTGAGGTACCTTCCAATACATCCAAGTTGCATCCGAGTCATCATGTTTAACAGCAATTGAGTGCACATGAATGTGATTAATATTTTTGAACAAATACAAAAATGATTTCAACATTCAGTGTCTATGCATCCTACAGCTTTTCTTAGAGCCACAGGTCATTTTTTGACTGAGATCATTTCATTTCAGCAAGTTCATAATTTAATTGCCATTTCCTCCTTGAAGCCTGCAAAGCCAGCTTTGGGAAACCAGGGGCAAGATGTTGCCTGCTTGCTTGCTTACTAGGCATTTGGCCTCCCCTCTGCTTTGTGATTGAAAGCATTAGCATCCATTCAGCCCATACGCCTTCATGTGACTGTCCAGGTAGGTGAAGATGCTTGCACTGGTAGGGCCTGTCACAGGACAGCATCAGATAAAGTTGGAGTCATATCTAATAACAACATTACTGGGAAAAGCAGGAATTGTTCTTTCACTGCAGTCATGTTACACATGTGATTACACATTCCTCTGCTCTTTCCTTCTATTTTTTAAGTGACAAAGTCTGCCAGCGCTTTGGAAGAGCCCGTCCATTGTGCACATCCTAGTGGCCAACCCTCCACATACAGAATTTTGCGGGGGAGAAATTAATGTCTACAGCAATCTCCACTGAGAAGAAATAGACTCTCTGCTGTGCACAGCTATTAAAGAGGATTGGCAGAGACTGGAAAGACAGGTCAGAGGGCAACCTAAGAGGCCTGAGGCAATTCCTTTTCTCCTTTGAGTGAATTTCAGTGTTCCTCACCTTGATGCAGATGAGCTCTGAAGAGGTTCAGTGACCCAGACTATCTTCTTTACTCAATATTAAAGATGTTTATTTGTCTTCCTGACAAATGTGCGTCAGATGCTTCATTATTTGAAAAGAAAAGAGGTGTATCTGGCAGTCCTGTGGTGCTCACATTATATATAATTCTCTTATTACTGTTGGCCTTAAAATACCTCAACCTGACAAGATCAGCGCCAGTGTCATCCTTTTTTATTTAAATTTAATTTACACAAAATAATGTTCTTCTTGCTCCATTTCTTCCAAGTCTCTTTCTTCTCCTCCACTGTTCATTTTTCTTTATCACTTCAAAGTTAGTCCCTTCACCAATGTCATCCCCTTCCACAGTCCCACATTTCACCTTTGCAAAATGCAGCAGAAAGTTATCCATTTATTCTGCATATTTGTAGGTCATTTTGTAGCTATTTGCTTCAATTAAAATAAGACTGTGCAAACTGAGTGGCACTATCATTTAGCAGATGTCATTTAAAGCTTTTGAAGAGACAAACAAAAGTTTGGCTTTATTTCTTCTGGACTTGTTACCTCTCCTGCTGTCAATTCCTTCTAGCACAGAAGTTTGAAGTACACATGACAGCATATTTGTCTTTGAACTGTTTTTTAGTCTTCATAAACATCACTGGCCTTTCTTCAGCTGTTTCTTAGTGGCAGGTCT
>JAUBOD010000290.1:2001479-2017725 GCA_032353885.1 Nothura maculosa | reverse complement strand
AGTGGCAGGTCTGTAACCATAATGTGCCCAGCATGGCATGTTGCTCAGCTCCTGCAGGCTTCAGCTCCAGCCCAAATCTGGGCCTGGGGCTAAGAACAGGTGGAGCTGGACATTCCCTTTAAATTACAGGCACTAAGTGCCAAAGAGCAGCTGAATCTGGCCTCTATGGAAATAAAAGATGATAGGGACACCTGAAGATATTGCTGTCTGTTTTCAGCTCTGGTTGTGCCAGGACCTCACCCTTTCCACTCACATCAACACAACACTGTTAAAAGCACCTTTTGGTCCTCTGGAAATCTCATTGTAAAAGGACTTCTGGAGTTACTCCACAATAAAAATCCACATATTTCTGACAGAAACATCTTTGGCTCATATTATAAAAATAACATAAGAATGTAATAGAAGGAATCCATATCTTGAGACTTAGGTAGCAAAGCAGCCAAGCATGACCGTTGGCTGCAGCAAAAACTAGTGCTGAAGTCATGCACCTAATATATATATATGGTTGATTATGCATTATTACTATAATTAAGGAATATTGCCAGTGGAATACAACATTCTCACAAGATAACGTTCCCTAAATTACTTTTTTGGCAGATATAAGAAATGGAAAATCCGAAGACAAAAGGCCATGAACTGCACAACAGATTAATTAATAGTGACCTTTCTCACTAACACAACACATTTGGCTCTGGAATCTGATCTTAGATCACTTTCTCGTGTAACAGAATTATCCATGTATGACACAAAGCAAAAGCAAACAACTGTTTACAAGCAGTCCACCGTCACTGTCACTTTGCAGTGTTGTAGCCCAAAAGAGTAAAGTTTAGAAGTTAGACTAGACTCAAGTTGATGTAGATGTTTCCTTTCACTTCCCCTCTCCCTCCTCACCCCCATTGTAAGACCTTTTGGCTTACCAAAGCAGGACTTTAAAACAAAACAAAACAAACACCTCAATGGGTGTTTTGCTACAGCCCTACTGATGCCTAAGAATGCCTAAGAATGAGTGATGCCTAAGAATGAGTCATGAGTTAGTCATCTGCTGAACTGGGGCTCAAAGCGTTAGGTTTAGGTAACTAGTGCTCCAAATTGATTCAGAGCAATCTGAAACTCCTATAATGGCTCTCTGCAGCCCCTAAAGACTGACAGCTATGTGGTAAATACAAGAAGAGCCATTGCTGAGAGCGAGCTCTGACTCTGCACCACCCAGTAAAGCCAGGAGCAGTCAGACAGATTGTTTTTTGTGGAAAGACTGTGCCCAAATGCTTGGGTGGATGGCAGCTCTGGAGATGCTAGAAGGAAAGGCCAGAGGAAACAGAGGCTATTTTTCTTAAGTACTTTCTAATCTCATAGCCAATATGTTCTCATGTAGGGTCAGCTATAGTCAGTCTCCATGCCAGAGACCTGTGCTGATTTACACCAGGCTGTAAAAAAATATTTTCATCCTGGGAATTGCCTTCTTCCTGACTAAATGTATGCAGATGGGTGACAGTACCAGGGCAGTGAATAGCTGTAGAAGAGCAGCAATGAGACCCCATTGGCTTCTAACTATAGCCTAATGCTAACAATTATTGAATAAAGTGAAAATGAATGTGGTGAAAATAAGCTGAGCGGAAGGAGAGGAGGAAAATTCAGGGGCAAGTGACAGAGCTCAGTGAGCCACATCATTAAGATGCCGCAAGAGATAAAGAGTGAACATTTGCACATCACAAACACATTTTACCTAACTGAGCTGCCAAGAAGCTAGGCAGCCTCCCTTCTCACTCAGGCTCAGATATACTGGCAGAATACCTTTAAAATAAGAGTCTTAACAAAACCTGCTGAGAATCCCAATACAAACTAAAATCTATCTTAAGGCCTTTTCTAGCTAGAACTAGACCTTGTAGCAGCTTAGCAATGCTACAGTCCTCTGAACACTTAGTCTTTCTGCTTAACAAAAACCCTTTAAGAACTTCTTAAAGAAGCCCAAGGAGGAGAAAAAAAAACCTCAAAGCAGCAAGAACCAATTTTCAAGGTCTCCAAACAGGGAACAAATTGCACAGATGACATACATAGATCTGTTTTCCTCCCTCCCCTTATTTGTCTTACCCATAGCATGCATTTTCAGAAGCCTCTCACAGGCAAAGCTGAAAGTCCTCCCGGCTTCAGAAGCCAGGACTGTTGTTGTCATATGGACAAAGGCAGGAGAAGGCTTTCAGTCAAAGAGCAGCTATGATGGCACACACACTCAGACAACCCTCAAACATCAGATACCTGGAAGAAGAACTGGGAAATAAGTGAGACCTACTGCCAACAATGGCTAAACGAGGCACAAATGCAGGTCAGCTGTGGCCCTGTTTGGCATTAATCTGCCAACTGGAATAAACTCAAAGTTATGGTCTCAGCATTCCTGGTCCTTCTAGGTTAGTTGTGGCCAGGCCATAGGCTTGTACAAGTCTCCCAACCCTTCCTAGGGAAGGAAATCCTTCTTCTACTGGTTAGGCAAAGTTTGGTTGACAGCCCTCTTGCCTAATGCTGTTCTTTTAAAAGTAGGTCTTAATGCAACAAAGCTAGCGTATAATGAATATAATTATATGGAAATCTTATCTAAATAATATACTAAATTTGTCATGAGCTATAAGGGTTTTGTTTTTTTTCAATCAGAGAGTAGTTGGTTCCTGATTAGTCTAAACTGCCTCAGTCCTTCAGTTGGGCTTGCAAGATCTGTACCATTAACTCGAATTATTTATTCATGGGTGTTTTGGGAGAAAACTCTCTTTAGAAGCCCTTGGGTTCTCTTTTACATCCAAGCTTGCAGCCTGACAAAAAAAATTCTTGCATTTTCTTGGAGGTTCCCCAGATTCCTCTAAACTAATAGTTTGTACATTGTTTTGTGAGCAGGTGCTTGCAGTAGCTTATTAAGATTTATTTATGTGATGTCCTTGTCTGCTTTTCCCAGTGCTTTCTATTAAATCAGTTTGATACATCCATACAGGAAATTCTAATGACCTTCCTTCATTAGACAGTAACTTCACCTCACTGATCAGATCACAATACTCTTGCAACAACTACATGTTTTTATTTCCACATTAAATGAACACCAGCATTTCTTCCATTTCAGTTCAAGAAAGAGTTCAAGAAGACTCAGACTTCTGTGACCCTAGAAAATGATAGCCCTCGGGAGATGGAGGGGAGGCTGGTGTATGGTGTGCATGCTAGCATAGCTTGAATTGTGTTATTCCGTGGAATTTATTGCTTTTGAAGAGTTTGCCCTGACCAGAGAAGCCATTTCATGCATCTGCTGAAGCAGGCGAGGAAGAGAAGCAGACTCTTCCTGTTACATATCTTAAAAGTCCTCTTCTCTTGTTAGCTCAAGATGGGAAACCTGGAAGGATGATACAGAAATCCTCTGTTCTGAGTTTTGGGGCATCCTGTTAACTTTGGATATAGGATTATATTTCCCTACCATAAAAAGGGATGCAGCAGCTCCACTAACACAAACAGATGAGGCATGTGAGGCTGTCTCCTTGATTGGTTTTTGCAAGGGGAAAGCCCTGATTCAGGTACAACTGGCTGCTGTTCTGCTGCTTTGAGCAGAGCTAAGGTCTGGAAGTACCCACAGGAGGGGACATCTTCTCAAAACTTGTCTCCAACAGTGATGATCCCAGGTCTGGAGAAATCTTGAAGTATATCCTGCTTGTTTTGGGCACATCAGGGCATTTGTCTACTGTTAACAGCCAGGTTTCTTTCCTCCTTTCTCTCTTTCTGCTGTTACCTGTGAACAGTTAAAGTCTTCCTGATGGTCCTTTGTAAACTGAAGAGATCAAATACATGCAGATTGTTTGAAAAATCACATGTCCTTATAAGTGAAAATTAGAGGTTACAATACTGTTATAGAGTTGTGGTCAAAGAGTGGGGAAGCAGGTTGTTTTAAAGCAATTTAACTGTATCTGCTTATTAGAAATGAATAAGAAGATTTGGGGAGCTTGGAAGAAGGGTAGATGGGCGAGCAAAAGAAGAGGAAGGTGCTAAGAAAAAGCAATTTCATTCCCTACCTGTGAGAAACAGTCTGACAGCAGTAATTTCAAAATTTCTCGTAGACACATAGAGTGGAAGTATTTTAAGCAGCACATTTTCTCCTGTCTCCAGGATTATTGTGGTTTGATTCTAATGGACCACAGTGCAGTAAGGTGAATGAAAGTGTTTTTAAATAGCCCAGCAAAGCATAAAGTAGATCTCAAACCTCAAGCTGAGATGAAGCCACATTGGACTCTGTGGGGCACATTTGTATCACTTAATGATACAAAAAAACAAGACTCTGGAAAAGTTATTGGTGTACTATAAAAGAGCTAATTAATTCTAATTTCTGGGATAGAACCCTTTCATCTGCTTGGGACTGCTGTATGATATACAAACATGCATATGTAGCATTTGTATGAAGACATTTTACTACTTGAAAGTCTAAGAGAAGGCCCCCACATTATTTCTAGTACTCTGTTTAGTTGAGATGAGCTATACATGAGCTAAATATCATGTATAACTCTTGGAAACTAAGTTGTTGTGTCCTTAGTTGAAAATCACTTTGCATGAACATCTTGACATCTTGGCTTCAGATCTGAAGAACAGTTTGTGCACCTGATCACTTGTTTGCTTTTCCCACTAATACTTTGGGTTTCAAAAAAGACTTCGTTCTGCAAAACTTGTCTCAATCTGTAGTATGTTAACAACTTAAAGGAAGGGGACAAATTAGCATATTCACAAATAATAATCCCATGGTATTTTCATAAGTGGATTAATTTGTTAAATATAGTTCCATTGATTAAAACTCACTTCCTCTCTGGTGTATTCCATCACTACCACTGCGACAACTCGAGCAGAAGCTGTTTTATGGTGTGTTCAGGAGAATGGCAGCAGGGAGACTGCACGTATTATCAGGTGGGCTTTGCATAGGGCTTTGGAGAACTGTCATTAGGGGACAGAACATTGCAGGATGGGCTGTCTACAAGAGAAGTGCAAATGCAAGGAGGCTACTAATGCCAAAAAGCCACATAAGCAGCATTACAAATAAATGATTGCAGGCATTCAAAATCTGGCCAGATAAAACCAGTTATTTAAAGAACGCAGGGTTGAGAAGATAACCATGGGAATTAGGCATTTTTTGGATCATGTATTACATATCAAATGCAACAATAAAAGGAGTCTGCAGAGCCAAGCACCTGCCACAGACTGAAAATATGGATTTGTTTTCAATTATTTTCAGGAAATTAACATTCAAAATGAAGTAATTCAACACGTCACCAAAAGCTTAAATGTAATTAGGACCCAAATCAAGAAAACTGTGACAATGAAAAAAACATGGAGGGAAAGAAATCTGTCATGGTGGCACCTCTCAGAACCACCTGGTGTGTCAGTGGTTGATCTGAATGTCTCTGGATAAAGGGATTAGTTGACTACTTTGATGTCCAATACCTTTTATATTACAAATCTTCTAAAAGCAAAAGATGATCTTTAAACATTTCTTCTCATTACAAATCTGAACCAAAGTTTGCTAAAGCCTCTGAGAATATTTCCAGGACTGTCAAACCATACTAGACTAACTTTGGGAGACAGGAGAGGGAAGGGCTATTTTAGACGACAAAATTGTTTATTTCAGCACTCCCTGTCCTTCTCGTTGTGCTAGTGAGACAAAGATGCAAACTCTTCATGTGAATGTCCAGGCTCAGTTCAGTAAAGAGACTTTTAGCAAAATCCTTGCTAGCATTCCATTTTGGGGAAGCCAGCACTGGCTAGGGAGAATCCATGCACCATGAAGCACAGCTGCAGTTACCTAAGAAATACATTAGCTTTCTTTCTTTCTTTTTTTCTTTCTTTCTTTCTTTCTTTTTTTCTGTGACTGAATTATTTACAGCCAAAGAGCTCATTTTACTTGTATTTTTCTGTGAAGCAGATAATATTCAATCACCTGCCGAGTTATAGTCTAAAATACAGTAGCTCTTCATTATGTGAGGTGGTGAACTCAATTCTCTCATATAAAAGAGCTGAATTGATTACAGCCTGCACAGTTCAGACAATGCTGGAAAATGATCTTTGTTTTACAAAAACTGAAAAGTGATTAAATACTTGGTTATTATAATGCATTCACATGAATTAATATCATACCACAGTCTCCCGCTGCAAATACTTGTTTGGTAAATTATCTCAGTTGGAATAACAAAAGAAAACCTCAGATATGGCATATGAGGTTAACTTTTAATATTTATGTTTAAATGCTTTAAAACAGCCTACTCATTTTGCTTTTGAAATTACAGGTATGGCACGTTCTTTCTAACTAAACATTTCATAAAGACTTTTTCACTCAAGAGTTTCATTTTTCGTGGGGAATGGCAGGATACAAATGCAGCTTGCTGGTACAGAAAGCACATTTTCCCTTCATAGGGAGTATATCTCTTCAGTGAACTTTCATACCAGCAGCACTGATAAATAAAATATGGATTTAGAAAAAGATCCTTTATTATATAGTATGAATCCAGAATGCAAGGTGATAAAGCAAATCTTGTATTTCAAGGTATTAGGGAAGCTTCTGCAAAGGTAGGATGTTAGGTTAAGCTTTTGCGCTGTTCAGTGTTGGCCAGCTAACTGAAGTACTTTACTTTCACCTGTAAGCATCAGTTCTTGGCCAGTATTGACAGGTCAAATATTAGATCTAGCTTTCTCCACCTGTAGTTTGGTCTGTTCTTCAGGAGAGCTATTTCATTGATAATGAACAGAAATTTCAGACATTGAGATATACAGGAATTAAAAGTTCTTCTGCTTGGAGTTTCTGAATCCCAGTACTTGTGGTTTTAAACTTTCCAATTGCAAAAGAGAACCCTTTATCCGTGTAGGATAGGAGCTCCACCTATCCTACATGTGGTTTTGAGAACTGAGGAGCAGTCTGTAACACATGGAGGGACTGCATGAACCTCTGCCATGTTTACAGACACTTCTACACCATTTTCAGAGGGTGAGTGCATTTCAAGCAAAGCCCAGTGAGCACATCTATGGATGAGCAGCAAAAGGGGGTAATAGACAAATTATCTTTATACCACTTATTGGAAGCTGTTACAGAATGCATTGAGAGTATTCTTTGAATAATACTGCTCTGCAGAAATTCTGCCTGAACTGGAGAATTTTTTTTACATTAGAAGACTTCAAGAGCTGGTCTGATTGCAAGGTCACAAATAGAAGGAGCAGCTGGTTCTGGTGTTTCATGAGTAGCATTAACCAGAAAATGTCAGAGGAAGATGCAAATTATTTCATTTATGTGTTTTGCCTTAAGGTCCCATCAATGCAAGTCATCATTAATGTATACGCAATTAATTTGCAACAATTTGCAATAGCAAAAAAGGAAAAAAAATAGGTGCTATCTAACACTAAGGCACAAGGATAGTAGTGCAACTACTGCCAGAAGTTGACAAAGACTGACAGAAAGCCAACTCTCAACCTGTCAGCACAAAACCAGTGGTAATGGTTGCTAACTCTCTTGAAACTAGATAAAAAAATCCTCTGTCAACACAGGGTCAAGGCAGTGTCTTTCTGGAAAACTGCATTATTTATGCAGACAAAATTCTCCATACTGCTAATATGGATGCAAGCACAACTGAATTGGAGCTTGTGCAGGTTAAGCTGTTTTGAAAGAGAAAACTTCCCTCAGGAACAGTCATGTATGAAATCACTAATTAAAAGAGGACACGGATATTTAAACTTTATCTAAACTTTGCTCGGGCAGAATAAGTAGAGTGCATATGTATGCACCTGCTTTTTATAACTTTCTTCTTCTCTGTACCTATGAAAAATACATCATTGAAGTCATTTGATTCATGGTCTTGAGTAGAGTATTTCATGGTGATTCAACGAACTCTAAAACCAGGTCCTAGTTTGAAGAGTTCCTTGGGTACTCGATCATTTGATTCCCACTGAACTCTGAAGGAGAAGCTACCTGGGGCAGCTGGTTAAGACAGCTATTTCTCAGCTGCCATCACTGGATGTCTGATCTTCAGTTGAGTAAGACGGGTAAATGGCTGCTATTTTGAACTGTATTTTTCTTTAGTGATTTTTCCTGCTGCTCTATAAAACAATAAATTATTGTATAAAACAACAAACTATTGTTCCACAAAATTTGGCTGGCCACTGCAAACTGGTTACCAGTTCTCCAAGGAAACCTGCCAAACTTGCCAAAGGATAAGAGCAGTTGGCATACACTGGAAGTTGTAATTGGATCCTCATCTAATCGCTGCCAGGTCATTGGACATGCAGAGCATAAACATGAGCATATTCCCCAGAGCGTGCGTGCAGAGCAGAAAAAGGGTAACTAAACCTGCAAATTTGCTACCTAGGAAAGGAAATTAATTCCGCTAAGGGAGAAGGCAGATTTCTGGCAATTAAGGAAGCCTCAACCCCTTCCATGAAGCGAAACAATAAAGTTTTTATTCAGATTTTGCCTGAATTTTGTAAGCCATTATTTACTTTATTATTCATAAAAAGATTTGCTGCACAGTTACATGGAGCTAATATCAGCCTTTACCTACCGATTGTGTTGATGGAGATGGTCCTCCACTGTCAATGAACTCTGAAGTATATGAACCCCTGCTCCTTGCAGAGAGCCCCAGCAAGAGCCCAACAGCTGTGGCATCCCACGTCGGTAGAGCTGCTGTATGATGGAGGCAATAAAGTGATGCTAGAGAAAGCCATTTTGTCAGCAGCCAAGCTTTTTTAAAAAACCTTTGTACTTCAGATAAATAATAAAATATTTAGCAAGCTCAAACTGAAATTACAAGTGAGAGAAAAGAGAAAATGGAGAATATCAGTGTGATAGGACTTGAAAGGCTTTTTTATTATTATTTTTTAAGTTAAGAAATACTGCACCTTCTGCAGCCCAGAAAGTGCAAACACAGGAGAAGCAAAGATATTCTTACTTTAGATTATGCAGGCACTAGGGATAATGCTAATTACTTCATCTACTGCAGAAATGTAAAGTCTCCTGGCTGGAACTCAGGCAGGCTGCCTCACAACTTAGAGGAGATTAAGTATTGTTTTAATTTGAAGCCCCACAGGGAAGCCAGGTGGGCAGAATATAATTACTTTTTTTTTCAGGACATCAGGGATAACTGTCTGCCTCTGAAAAAGTGCCCCATGTGCACTTTATTGGCTTTGAGTAGACAGGATCTTGATTTTCCAACTGCAACTTGTATTTTAAATGTATTCATAAGTTTCTCCAGTGTGCTATATACATTTGGAAAGGGCAATTTCTGGAATGAAGATTGAAATTTCAGGACAGCTCTTGCTGTCACATAAAGAAGTCATTTTTTAAACTGTAGAGGGGATCATCCTTTAATATGTCAAGACAGGAGCCCTGAAACTTAGTGCATAAATCTTGGTCTCTGTTTGTTTGAAGGAATCTAAAGGGGATTGTCTTACCATGCTTCCTGCATCAGTAAAAGCCTGAATTTTGTTACACCTAAATCACCCTCAGTAAATTTTATCACGAGAGTCCAGTCTAGCTTTCATGGCTGAGGAGTCTTATTTGTTCTGATTTATTATTGATACAGGTATTTTCCTGTAGCACAAAGTGTGATAAAAGTGGAGTGAAAAAACGGGCAGTCAAGATCAGCTATGAGTCATATTGGTGGTTTCCTGGCTAGATCATTCATCTCTTCTCTTCCAGTGAGTGAGATGGCAGTTCTTCAGGATGATGATGATGAGGCAGTAGTGTGCATGGTGCTCATCTTGTCGTGGCACAGTGATATGGATTGAGGAACAAGCTAAAAGCAAAAATTATTCCCAAGCTTCAAAATTTAAAAGAGATATAGCCTTTGTGAAGTTCTTCCCACCTTTAAATTCTCAGTTCCTCAATACTGCAAATGGTACACACTTGAAAAGCATTTTCCAACTGAGAGAACTAAATTGAACCTAAAAATTATCTTGGCAATCACATACCTGCAGACTGCAACACAAGTACTTCAGAAAAAGGGAAAAAAGTGGGTAGTGAGATAAGAGTGAAAGGGGTAAGAGAAGTGAAGGTGGGCAAGGAGGGCTTGAAAAGTCAAACTGCTCTGAAAATTGAAACAGGATCCCCCTCAACAAGGGTGGAGCTGATTAGTGAGGGATCTCGTTAGCAAAGACTCAGTCATATCTAAAGATGAGAAGAATAGGGTTCTGTGAAATCCAGTAGGAGTTTCAGTAACATGAGCTTGACATTAAAATTACTGGTGGCATGAGGAAATGCTAAAGATTGACAGTTGCTTTATGTCAGAGCATACTGAAAACTGGAAGTGGATTTTAACTGCATCCATTCACTCTTATTTTGTTGATAGATTCTTGCCACTTTTAGGGAATCCAGTGTATAATTTTGTCATCAAGTGATACTCCAAGGGTGAATGAGTATAGACAAAGTCTCTGAAAGGATTCTGAGTGACTTAAGAAATTCAAAAAATGTGATTTTTAAGTGGAGAGAAGCTGTGACTCAGCAACTGTGAGATGCATGCCATTTTCACTATTCTGTGTTTTTGTTTAAATAAAAGTTTTCAAAATCGCAGTGGTACAAAAGGCCAAAAGGGTAAGCATCCTACCCTGCTGAAGGTGTTACTGTACTGAGACTCCATCTCCTATAGCTCACACGGGAACCTGTGCATCATCTGGCCATGGTACTGAACTGCAAAGAAGAGGCTTTTTTAGAAAAATCTGAACACTTTCTAGGGAGTAAACTCTATGTATAACTTTAAAAGCAGGTAAAAACTTCCACATCTATGCTGTTCTGTACAGATGTCTCCCTTTTTAGTGGCATTTAACCATGTCCTTAACTGTTTAGCTAGATAAGGACTGTAGCTTTTGCGCTCTTTGCAAATATCATAGTCTAAGTATAAGCTTACTTTTATGATTCATTTTTTCCAGTAGAATAAATCACAAGCCTGAAGGTGGGATTTAGCCTGGATTTCAGAGCTAAATGTTTTTATATTTTTGATTTGTATATGTATCTGCATATATATTTTTCGTACTTTCCTGATAAATCCCTATGATTTTTTGTCTGGTGACATTTCCGGTTAAAACTAAGAGTTTGGTTATGTCCAGAAATCTTTTGATCACTAGTGATTCAGTATGTGCTTTGACTGACCAAACGCATGACAAGAAATGTTCACAAATTCAGGGTCTTCTCTTCACAAACTTCCTGCTTATGGCAGGACAAGACCTAAGAAATTATTTTCTTCAAAAAGTCACAATTTTTTTCATCAATAATCTTTTTTATTTTTAAAGAGGTTTTTTCCTCTGATTATAGAATCAAGAATTAAGTTGCAGACTTAATGGAAAGCCCCTCTCAAGGTATTTACATAGCTTCATTGAAACTAAGGACTGAACATATTTGGCTTTCCTTTGTTTTCCAGTATCTTTTAATCTTAAGGTGTGACACATCTAATGCATACCTCAGTTGTGAGAGGAGTAAGAGCTGGCAGCAAAGAATTGAATGGCATCCCCATATCTGGAAGCAGTACTTTTCTATTATTTGATAGAGCTTCCATAAATCTAGAGACCAGCCCTGAGGCTCTAAGTGCAATAGGAGCAGGTTTATGGCATATATTGAGCTATAAATATTTAAGGTGTACTTCAGTGACACACACCTGTACTAACAGCAAAACAGAGGACTAGTCTCTTATGGTAGCATTTCACATCATGCTCTTAAAAGCACATGCATATATAAAATGCTAAGCTAGGGAGAGTCCAGATCAGAGATGTGTAACACCAAGAAGGTTACCTCTGTCATATCAATGCCATATAAACACAAGAACTGCACAGACATGTTTAAAACAAAATCTATATCATTAAGTCTAAACAAAGGATTAACCAGACTTCTCCTATTCATGAACAGGCACAGGTTTTGTACATCTGTTATTACTTTCCTAGTGCAATAGGCTATCAATCCATGGTGATAAGTATACTTCTTCCAGGTTTGCATTGGAAGTAAACAATGCTACGAAGTCAAATGTCCAAGTTTTATCTTTAAAATAAAGTCCCGTGCTCTGTATTTAGTCAGGACACCAGCAAACAATAGTGAACAAGGTATATGGCATATGAAGCACCAGTTCAATTATGAAGTGTAAAGCTGTGAGTAATATTCTCTCTGTTATTGGGCAATTTCTGCAGGGAACTTTCACCTTGTTTTAAAACGGCAGTCACTGTCCTAGCCAATATCAGAGCAGCAGCATTTCTCATGATAACCTCATATTTGGTTTGATAAGCTCCTCCATCTCATACAGCGAATATGGAACTGCAGCAGGACTTGGACATAGCTTTATGAAAAAGCAGACGTCAGCATCAACATTCCTGTTTCAAAAACTATCAATTTATGGATCCTCAAAATAGGACCCATAAATGGATGTTAATCATCTTTAACCATAAAATATATTTTGAGAGTGGCTTGCATCCAACTTTGTAAGTTTTTCAGGTTTTACCATTTTGGAATCTATCACTTAGACATCTTATCCTGCAATTTGATAGCAGAGCAAAAGGTTCTTTGCAGCAAGAGACGGTTGATCCAAGTAAGTATTGACAGCAACAAAGATATTTTTAGAGCGTATGATTTGTGTGGCTGCATGGGATGGATAGTAGGGTAGGCAGGGAAGCTGTATGTGTAGTTATGTGCATCTGTCTCAAGTGAAAAGCAAACTCTGTCTCAGCTACCATCACTTTGCATGGAATACCTCAAATCTGCCTGTGTTTTCATGAAGAGAAGACAGCCCGGTTCCAGATTGAAGAGAAGCAGCTCTCACTTGGTGGTGTGTCAGAGGGCTGTGCTTTCAGGCAGGTGTCAGGGCAACCCCAGGCTTTTGGGGAGATGCCACACAGTGAGGAATGGATCTCTTGGAAAATTCCATGTAGACCTGGAAGGGGTGGCCTCAATTTCACATGAAGGGTGCAAAGGCAGAAAAAATACCAAGAATGCCCTGAAGCTGTAGAATTGCAACAGTGATCTTAAAACATTTCTTAATTGACCCTCTCCTTCCACGGTTTCTAATTGCCACAACATATTTTATTGGTGTGCAGAATATGACGTTGGCATTCTGGATAAATTTCCACATGGAGAACAGGCAGAAGTGCAATATATTACAACTGAGAACATTAAAGGAGAAGAGCAAGGGAGTTTGATGTTTATGCCTTGAGGCAAAGGCAATAGATAATTTTGATGAGTAGTTGTTACCACATGGAAAACTAAACTGTGATCAGTAATTTGATGCTATTTGCCTCTAGAATAGAGCTGGTGCCTGCAATCAATCATGCGATAAACAGAGACAAGGCTAGAAACTGATCAGGACTTTTCGCAGGTAGGTAGAGATTTAACCAAAGACAAAGAAAAATCCTTGACTCCTTCAGTGTCATTAAATGTAGGTTCATGTATTATCTGCCATGAAGAATATCTGACTGTGAAAGATCATTGCTAGTGAGGCACACAAAATGTCAGCTGCTGCTTTCAGGGAGCTGAACAAGATCTATTGCCTGGTGATAATTAACTATCCATCAATAAATGATAAGTACTCCAGGAAATCAACATGAGGAAGAAGTTGTTCAAAGGAGAAAAGCAAGTCATTAGAAGAAGCTAATGTACTGAAACATACACAGGAAATAGATAGCACATCAAAAAGCACAGATCTAATGCACATGAAGGCCGTGGACGGTTGGCAGGAAGATGTCAGAGTTGCAAGAATCTGGAGGGAGGCCACAAATTGGAAGAAGGATTAAAAGAAAATTTCCAAAATAGGCTGAGTTCAGTGCATCACACTGGTGGAACGTGAAACAAAACTTGCCCCTGTTGCATCAGTCCGACTGTCAGCAAGAATTTAAACATCTTTAAAGATAACTTTTAGCCAGTAGAAAAAAAATAACACTTTACTTTTCCACAGATATGCACGTCAGCTCCAATAGTCTCAGCCTCAGCTTCTGGCCGACACTGTTGGCTCTCCTCCAGGAAGGCAAGAGCATTTAGCAGCATAGGCATCTACAGTATGAGCTGCTTGTTCTTCAAGGACACTAAGCCTCCGTCAGTTGCAGGGGAACTGTCTTTCCGTGGGTTTTCCTCTGCAGTGATACATGAGGCTTCTTCCAAGACTCTTTTCTTCTCTTTGTGCGCCTCTCCAAAAACTACCTACCTCCCTATTTCTGTCCATATTACTTTTAAATAGACCTCAGCTGCTTTGCCTCTTTTGTATTGCTCCTTCTTTGGTGAGCATCTTTCATGACTAAACAACACAGTGAAGTGGGATTTAGAACACTGAGTCAGACCATTACTAGTGAGAAAGGTGCAGCAAACCTCAATGTTTCATCTAAAACTGCTTGGGGGTGTGAGGAGAAGGACAGTTTCCCTGCCTGTTATGACTGCTCTTCCTGGGTTCTGCTGAGTTTAGATTATATGAACTGAGTTGTTGGCAATCTGTGCAGCAGGGTCAGGGCTACTTGCAGGCGAAGATGGACTTCCAATAGGTGAAAGCAAAAACATGAGAGTAAGAAAGAGAAAATGCTTAGAGTGTCAAGTCTAGCTAACACTAGTTTGTTTGAAAAAAGAGTGCTCAGATGCAGCTATCTTCTGAATCTTTTGGTACTGAAGTCATTGGAAGAAGGTGACTATACAGGAATATTAATTCTGGTGTTTTTAATTTTTTTCTAGGTGTGGTAGGACTGAAGAGATAATTGAGAGCAGAGATACACACTCCCTAGCATAAAGATAGAAATGTTTTGGGGTATTTTGGTGCAAGCCTGTCCAGGCCTGGTATAACTGGAAAAGGCTTCTTGTATTGTTGCAAGGAAAAAGTTGGGAGGAGCACAGCAGAAGTTGTGAAGATGAAGAGGAAAAAAGTCCTTAATACGATTTATGTGAAGGTAGGTCACTTCCCTACCATGCGATCCCCTGGCAGAACTACTTTTCTGATAATGGTGTTTGTACCTTTTTCATGACAGCCACAAAAATTATATAGCCAGAAATCACTCCAGTTTCTGATTTTGTCATAATTCTCAACCCAGCTACCAAAGCCTTCAGGATGGCTAGTCATATCTGAGCTAGTACCTCAGGGGGGGAAAAAAAAAGGTAAAACAAAGAAACAAAATCCATATTCATGCAAGTAACTCCTCTGAGTACTAGCTAGGCTAGGGCGACCCCTTGGGCAGGATCCGACTAAATCTTTAGACTTTCCCTTCCTCAGAAGCTCATTTGGCGATCTAAAACCTGGAGTTAGTCACAGAATCTCTCCCGTGCTGCCTTTTGCCTGCTCTGTGGCTTTACTGAGGGCCCTAGATCCAGGGCCTGCTGCCAGTCATGGTGTGGAGTCTTGTGGTCTTTGTGCCTCGTTCCTTTTCATGTTGTTGTCTTGAAACAGACTCTTTAATGTAATAATATTGCAAAACCTCACTCCTGCTTTTTCCCCTGCCCTCTGCTTTGTGCAAGGCATTCCCATCCACTAGTCCTGGTCCAGGAATACATCAGGAAAAGAACTACCCTGGTTAATGTGGGCCAAGGTTTTAGGACTGCTTAGGCTTTAAAGGGCCTCAGTACAGAAACCGCTGTCAACTGCTGTTTACAATATCATAACAGAGGGTCTTTATTACCTGGTTTTAACTGTGCTAGGTGAGAATATCATGCAGTCCATTCCCCATGGCAAGAGCCAGCTGAGTTCATCTCACACATGTCGATGAGAGATCATTCTGAATCGAGTTTGTTTTAGCTGATAAATCACATTCTTCAATTGTTTAAATAGTTGAGACAGAATTTGCACAGTAACATTTTAGCTTTTTATAGCTGTCAAGAAGTAATACAAATAATTACCATGTTCCCCCGTGGGTTTTATCTGATTAAAGTGACATGTCTGCTTATGCAAGATATTTGAACAGAGACATTCAATAAAGTCAGTAATATTTAATTTCCCCTCTCCTGCTCCTTTTTCTTTTTAAGCTACATTTGATATTTATTTTAATGTCATGTTTTGAGGTATAGGATATTTTTCTTAAAAGAGTTTACATAATGAAGCAATTTAGCAGAATATTTTACATGCTTGTAATGAAATATTTTATTACAATATAGCAAGGTACTAATATGCCTTATTCTCCCTAAGCAGTATGCTCTACCAACAACTGCGGAAACACCAATGGAGTAAGGGGTGAGCCAAGGTGGGAAACACAGTTCTCCCAGATTGCAGCTGGGAATTGCCACAAGTAGAAATGAGTCTGGAAGCTGGCCATGCTGTCCAGAACT
>JAUBOD010000290.1:1938382-1952008 GCA_032353885.1 Nothura maculosa | reverse complement strand
TCAGTTCTGGTTAATCAGCATAGACTTGAGGGAACTCTAGGAGACAGAGCTAAACATTCCAGTATCTGTCTCCTTTTCCTAAATATATACATGTACTCTCACTGGAAGAAACCCCACTCAGTCTTCCTTCATTCTTCCCACCACGACAAAAAACAGAGAATAAGTATTTTGAAAGAGATTTAAAAAAACTTTTTTTTGTCATTGGGCAGCACTAGGTTTTTGTTTGGTTTTCAGTTTGGCCTATTTTGATCGTGTCTCCTTAATTTTGATAATAAACTGGCAGCTCATCCTACTCCTGAGCAGAAAATGATGGGTGATCAATGAAAGCAAAGGTGGTGGCAAGATGGCGGGGTTAACCACCACCAAACAACAGCAGACTCAGGCTGATTAATAAATGAACTGCTCGCCCAAAACGTGACAGTTCTGTCTCCAAATGGATTTTTATAGAGCATGAAATTGCATAAAGTAGCTTCCAAAATTGTATGAAGTTATTTTTTCAGCTCAAACATCAAATCCATGGATTTTCACCATTTGAAAATAATTGTGTGGATCTTAATTTCTTAGTTTATGTGCAAATCAGCACATTGTACTTCTGGCATCCCATTCAACGGAACTAATTTTAAATGAAGGATTGAAGCATGAATTCAATTGAAAAGAGGAGCTTCATGTAGCAGATTTTATAATGCATCTCAAAGAAACATAAACTGATTTTTTTCCTCCCTTATCATCATCAGTGACAGTCAAATTGGCCGGCATTTTAAATTACAATACACCTCTGAATTGCTCAGGTAGCGAAGAAATCATATTATCTGTCTAAATCAGTTCACCCATAAATTGAAAAATTTATTATTCGATGCTCTGCCTTCTCCATTAATTAGTTAATGTTTGTAAAATGCTTTCAAAATGAAAAGACCTATATAAGCAAAACTATTATCAGTGCACACTTCAGAGCAGATAAAGAATAAGTTAAGAAAAGTCTGCAGTAAGAATAAAATGGGTGAAATTTAAATGATGTACACTCTGTAGTGCTTGGAAAGCTTACCAAGTGGTGCCAGGAGATTCAGATAGGACTAAAACATTACCTTAAGATTTTGAGATTTGTTCAGTGCCCAGCAAAGAAATAAATTGGTCATGTTAATCCATACGTTAAAGGACAATGCTCCCCTTCATATCAAATCACCACCTTTTAATAGGGTTTCTCTACAAGAGAAATAGTTCCTCTACAGGATTCTTCGGGGCAATACAGAAACACTCATGTTGCTTCTCCCTTCCACTGACTCCATGGAGCAAGAGAGGTCCTGAGGTCTTCTACATCCTGAGCCATGCAAATTACTCCTTCTAACACCACTGACATTTTAAAAACAAATCCAAATACTTCAATGTCTCCTTTTTCAAAAAGGAAGTAACTGTTTCTGTAAGTCACTTAGGGGATGTACATTGTTAGACTCGGGTACACTACAAAAGAATCAAGAGGACTATTATCTAAGTAGAAAAGAGGTAGATTTATAGAGTCTCCCCGTGTGTCTTCTAGCATTGTCCTTATCAACATGTTTATTAAATCTTTAAAAACAGTTTCTATAGTTTAGGTTATATTGAGCCATTTCGTGATAAGATCAGGTACTAAAGATTACAATAGAAAGAAAGCAAGGGCTTAACAGAGACGAGTTGGTCCTTGTACTTGCACAGCAACATGGGTATGGAACAAAGGTGGGAGTGAGAGCCCACATATGGGGACTAGTTTGTGAAATAGCTAATTAAGGACATCTGAGCCCCATTCACATTTCCCTCCTATCCCTAACCCAGTTATCCTGGTACACATTTTTTCTCCTGCTCAACACCTGTTAGCATCCACAAGTAAAACTGACATTTAATTTTAGGCACCAGTGCATAGCATTTCTTTCTTTTTTTTTTTTTATTTAATGCTCTGTGATTTTGGGTGTTAGGGAAATCGCTGCAGGAAGCAGGGCCATCCTGGAGCGTAACTAAGGCTTTGAAAAAAAAAAAGGTCAGAGAAATAATCATTGAAACAGTTTAAGACATGCAGCTCCAAGCTGCACCTCCGTTATTTAATTCTGCCCTCTCCTTAGGCAGAGGAAGGGAAATGCACAGAGAGGCCTTTTCTTGGTCAAGATCCTCAGATTTTTCAACTTGGATTTGCCTCATGTAGGCAACGCAGGATCTTGTTCACCCTGGACTTCCTGTGTAGTCAATGGAAGTATGAGGCAGTCCATACGCACCTTCAGACATGGATTCAGTTACCTATCTAAATCTCTCCAGAGAGTGAGGCTTCTAAAAATATTAATACTTCAACTAAGTCTTAGAAGGAAGGTGGAATAGATGCAAGACCTTGTGCTTGTTCACCCTGGCAGCAAGCGTGGTGCAGTGGTACCTCAGAGGAGAGCCACAGCTCCAACACCACCTTCCCACTCGGGGAGAGAACATCTGTTTAGCTGTGAGACCTTTGCAAGCTCACCTGTGCACACACTGGGTGCTTCACACTCTGCATCCCTACTCACAACTAGCCATGGCCCCTCACAGCATGAGAACAAGAGGATAGCAAAGCCCAAACTTGCTTGAAGAGTACACCTTACTTGCCATCTGGAGATGCAGCAAAGCTAGGACCTTACTTTGGGTCTAGCTGTTCCTACAATGTCAGCTTCCTCAGTGCCACTCATTACCATGAGCTGCTCATTAGTTTCCTTTCCCTAGTATCTACAGCAGCCCATGCCTCAAACTTTGTTCACATTGCTTGTCAAAAGCTTAATCTTAAGGACATAAAGTAGGCATGAACTTCAAGAGAATAATCCCATCTTTAGAATACTAGCTACTTCCCCTTTAAAAACAGACAGCAAGATTTGCACATTTCAGAAGCTGAGAAAGGTTTTGGTATTTCTCTGTAACTCTTCCCAAGTGTTGTTCCATGAGAGGAGAGTTAAAAGACAACATGTTAATAAGGTGTTTAAGGAAGCAGATGTGCTGCCAGTCATTTGTTTATAGTTAGTGGTTTGTGGTTTAACTAATATTTTTTCTTCCTATTCCCCATAAATAGGAACTCATTACTCTCTAAAAAAAAAAAAAAAAAAGTGAATTGAAGTCCTTAGTTGTCACCTAATATTTAAAGCTATTTACACACAACTGCTGCTGCCAACAACTTTTAACTAACACAATCTGGTTTATAAGGTTTTAAAAATCTTAGCCCTCTTGCTGAGATTTTTTTTTCAAGAAACTCTAAGGAAACTTCCCCTCCTCCTGCCCCCATCTATTCTCACTCTACACCTGCATTCTGACAAAGAGTCATTGCTCGTTATTCATTATGTGAGTTTGAGACACAATTATTAAAAGCTACTTCTACAATTCTTTCTTGAATTTCATTTTTCAAAGACCTACAGTCTTCTGACATTTTGCATTGAGAAAGACGAATACGAAGTATTTTTGCATAATAGCAAGGATTTTCAAAAAGAATTAAGTACAATTTTCTTTTCCCTCCCCACAAAGTTTCTCATGGAGAGAGGGCTTCACTTGTTTCCTTCAAAAACCATACCTGACTTTTATACAGGAATAGCCCATTATAGGAAAGTGTCAAGTTCATAATAGGTATTTTGCAGATTCTGATGCATGTGCATTCCATTGTCTTACTTTCCTAAGTGTTCAGGCACAGTTCTGTGCTGATTCTCACTAAAAATAGGATAACAAATATTTTCTAATCTTTTAAAACAAGATAAGTCTTTGCCAAAGATCATACAGCTTTAACTGACAAACTCTTAAATGGTAATATATAGATATGATTAATGCCATATGTACTACATTAAAAAATATTAGAGAGAGGTAGTAATCAATCACTGGCTTGTTTGCACCACCAGAAAACACACTTTTCACTCTGTAATTAAAGAAAGTTTGTTTTGGTCTGAAGTCAGAACATGAAAGATACTTAGATTGTCCAAAGCTTTTACATCCAGAGAAAGTTTGAAAATGCAATCTGATCTTTTATGTGATTTAAAAGAGATTTGTGAATGTTTAAATGGTTTGGAAGTGCTTGCCAGTTCAATTCACAAAACACAGAAGAATTCGCAACACTGTGCATTGTGTAGTACATGGGAAACATCCCTTTCCTAAAAGGGTGACTATTAGGCTTATGAAAGAGGAATGCACAAGTAATAAGGTGAAAAAAAAAAACAAACCGACCATCTTTTCAGAGATAACCTCACATTCAAAAAAGCAGCTACAGGCCATTCATTCTGTTCTTTCACCATAGGTCTAATACACAAGCGTCAACAAGAACCACATACAACAAACACCAGGAATAGTTGTACATACACTAGACCATAACAGTAAGAAACAGATGTTAATGCAGAGAGGGATATATGAAGAGATGGGTTTATGTTAGTTGGAAGCAAAAGCAGGCCATGTGCAGCAAACCAAAGGTCCCCTTAAAAGGACTTGGATGGCTTATTTCTCTGAAATTCCTGTCCTGTCCATTTAGATGAGCACTATGCTTTTGTAGGAACTCACGGTGAAATTACATTGTTTTACAAGCACAAAGAACTAGACAGCAACATGAAGTCTGGAAGTCAAGCACTCAGCAGTTAGAAAAAGGAGAAGTAAGGATTGCTAGGGCAGCCTCAGTTGAAATCCCCTATATGTATATTATCAAAAGATACTGCCAGAGACTTATCAAAATGGGGATGATTTTCCTCCCTCAGTCTCCTTTTTGGAGGTGGCTAAGATATGACAGCTGAAAAATTCAAGTTAGTAACTCCAGCTTCAGTATATGCTTAACATTTCAAGTATAAAGTGACAGGATCACATCTGAGCAAAATTATAGGAAAATTAAAAAGTGCAAGATGTATTTAATAAAAGGAAATGTGGAGCAATTTTAGCTATCAGAACTACTCACTCTGCATATCATGAGGTCTATCTCTAACACATGCTTCCCAGTGCGGCTGCAGAGCAAAAGTAGTATACATGAGGCAAAGTGTCTCTAGATCCATTTTTCTTCATTCACTTCCTGTAGGGACAATTGAATTTCAAAAAAAAAGAAAAAAAAATTAAGAGCACTTGAAAGAAGAATCAGAGGCAACTATTTTCATTGGCTATTTTTTTTTAAACTTCAAATAAAAAAAAACTACTTTGCTATTAAAACCACTAGTTTGAGGTTCCTGTAGCACAACATGCCCACCTTTTTGACGGCATATTCATATGGCAGCCCTAGCTCTTCATTCCACCTACCCTATGTGCTGAGACCATCACCTGGATGGCAGAAAAGTTACTCTGCCTCCATCTACCTCTTCGAAAGAAAATATTTTTGCTTAACAAAAGCTATTAAAGAAGAAATGTGGTTGTACTTCAGCTTTCCCTCCTTTCTAGACTCCTAACCAAATATCTCTTAGATAAGCAAAAGACTAAGCAAATTAATGAGTTTTATCTTCAGCAGACAAATGTATTCTTCCTTTATAAGTACATCTTATTTATCCCCATTCCTTATCTTCTTACTTTGTTTCATAGATCAAGGCCGTTATTTGTTGTTGTCAATGACTGCTCTGTACCTTATTTCTCATGTTTTCTTCAAGTCACACTAGCTTACAAAGTCTGCATGGTAGAGGTAGAAGAAAGAGAGAGAAAAGGGAATCCTTCTTCAGGATTTATACTCTGCACCTTCATTTACTTTCCTTATCATCTACCTCTTTAATTCATTCCTTCTATTCCAACCTGAATGCTATTGCCCTGGTATCAGTGAAACCACCTCTCATGTTTTATTTCAATTAAGCTACTTCATAAGCCTACATATTGGTGAGAGAAAGAGAGAGACAGTTCACCCCAGGACACATCACTCACTGCTATGTGCCTACCACTTAAACTATAATTAATCATCCTTTTTTTGCAGTAAATAGCAAAACCCCAATGAAAACAAAAGCTTTTAATTAATCCACCATCACTCAGACTGCCCCGAAGAGTGAATCTAAGCCAACTACAAATCTCACAAACATAAAAATAAATAAAAATATTCTACCTGCTTAGAGCTCAGACTGAGAGAGCAGAAACAAAACCAGGGCTATCCCTCGCTTCCCAGTAATAAAGGCTGGGGGAAACCCAATGAGTTCATCATTCCCACCTGTGAGTCTCCAGGCTCTCCAGAGCTCTCTCTGCCTTTGCTGCACCTGTACCACCTTCACAGTTGGTGGGCCAAGCGGTGTCAAGACCAATAAATTAATATGTCTTGCTGCTCAAACACAAGAAAAAAAAGGCAAGTGCTACATGCACTCCTTCTCACTTGTCCCCTTCTTTTTTGTTGCATTCCTGCAAGACTAAAGGCTCGTTTTAATTAAGCATACTGAAAAACCTGCCAGTTTTATCCAACTGCCTGGCAGAGCTGAACAATGCCTCATTTCAGAATTTTCTGACTTCTGTGCAATTTAATTATAACTTTATTATAACTTCAGTGTGTGTTAGTGAAGGGGAAAATGCTGTATTAAAATTACAGGTGATCAATGTGCAATTCAGATTGTGGCTTTAATATCCATTATCTGATTTTTCCCTTGCCATCACACACACAAAAGCACAACTATGTAGTTTAATGAAATAATCATATTCACACAATCTGTTTAAAATATCAAAACTTAACAACAACATTCACATGAAGTTTTTGACTAAAAGCACATTACTTCTGGGAGATTCTACATTTAAGAAATTAAACTGTAATCAAATAATTATCTAATGACATGTTACACATTTTTTTTCCAGCAGTCGAGGTAAAAAAGCAGAAATAAAGCAGAGGAAAAAATCTCATTCAAAGAGATAAAAATCTTCAATTCTACAATATCAGAATTAGATTCATATGGCAGCTCTAATAACTGTTTCGGACTCATACATTTTATATAAGAAAAGTTCAATAACATAGTTGTGCTATGATTTGTACATGTGTTTCCAATTTCAGCTGAACTTTCCTGTGTGTGGTAGGAGTGTTCTTGGCCTCAAAATACCCAGAGATGTCTGAGAATACTGTTCATATATTTTAGTATATAAGTGTAAACTGAGGCACAAAGAAGTCGCCTGAATTCCTTAGTTTTTAAAAAGCTGTAGCCTGTATTGGTTTCAGTAATACATAGCAAGAATCAATATTCTGACTTTCTGATCAGATTTCACAAAAATGCCGGCCTGATCACACAGATCCAGGTTTTCCGAAGAGCTCAGATCTTACTATTTTCACACGTAAAAAATGGGCTAACATATCCCGCCTAAAATCATTTAATTCAGGCCAGTGTTTTAAAGATTTGGGGGTATCCAAAGAGGCTTACATAGCTTCTATATGCCTCCGCAAATCCTGCCAGTCATGTATTATCATCTCTATATATTTCTGGATATTCCTATATATTTCTAGGTATTTGGCACTTAGACCCTATATACATACTTAACTCAGTGTAGGGTAGTTTCACAGTTCATGTAGGATGGCAGGATTGGACTTTCAAGGAAAGCAGTGGACCACTAGTGTATAGACCTCAGAGGGTCTATACAAGATCCATTCTGAAATTCCCAAAACAAGCTACACAACACACACTTTTCAGCTAGGTAGCATTGGCCTTGGGATGCTGTGACACCTACTTACTTGCCTGTGACTGAGATTTCTTCAGGCTGCCTAGGTATCTGCTGTGGTTAAACACTAAACTTGGTGACAGGTAGTTTCAGAACTAGTTACGTGCCTTATCTTCAGCTAACTCCTACACGCTATGTCTTGTTACTTCACGTCCAACCCAAGCACAAATAAAATTGAAATGAAGCTGTAAAGACAGACTAATCCAAAATAACGAGAGAGAAGCTGCCATTGTTGTCCACAGTTCGGAGATGAATGCTTTTTATTTCTGTAAAGAAATCTAATCTTTGAACAACACTCTGGTTAGGCCTTTAAGAGGAGTATTTCCAGAAAGAGACCAACAAGAATAAATCCCAAATACATACAGAATATTTCACCCATGAAGGGTGAGTATTATGTTTCTTTCATGAGTGTAAAAGGCCCATAAGTCACAACTGCATAGGCATGAATGAATTACGAAGGCTCTTTAGTAAAAGGAGCAGGATCAGCATTTGTAGGTGAGGCATTCTATCTATTTCTTGATCTGTTCTAATTTAAAAATGTTTTAAACTGACAGTTCTACTAGTACAGAAATGATCAAACGAAAAAATAGATCAAATTCATTAGAAACACCTAATATAGGTTTCTACACATGATCATAAATAATGTTGATCTCTGCAAATGGTTCTCAGTTACATTTTTCAATAAATGACAGGCATTCACAAGACTATCTTGTTTCATACACCGCTGCTCTTGTGCACCAAATGAGACAGGAGACCTCTGAAAATAAATAAATGTGTGACTGTGTCCATTAAGACCATCAGAATTGGAGCTCACACAAAAACAGCACACTTATTTTCTGAAATTCAATTTCATCATTAGCTCTTCTGCTGAATCAGACCAGAAAGCCAAAACAGCAATTCCTACAACAGAAGAAAATGCTATGAAGTGCGTCACTGAAAAAAATACTGTAAAGTAACATGTAGAGATGGGTCCCTACTGCTTTCTGTGACAGTGCTGGCTCCCACCCAGCCCTATGGGAGCTGTAGTTCTGATTTCTTATGTCCTTCCCATCTGCATCCTTTTCACCAGGCTCTCCTTCCCAGATTTGGGCAGACCACAGCACATTCTGGTTTTCACGCTTTCATCTTGAGTGACAGGACTCAGTGAAACTGTTTGTTTCCATTTTCTCAACAGAAAGCTTCTTAAGTCCATCTTTTCCCACAGAAAACTTTCTAACACATATTTTTCATTTTCAAACTTTCTACCAGAAGGAGAATGACTTAAGAAGAAAGATATATCAGTGTTATGAGGCCAGAAAAGAGAAGAAGAGAAGGGAAAGTGAAGACCATGCAGTTAAGAGGCTAATAAAGAACTCCTCAACAAGTTCTAAAAATAGAGAAATGGTTTTCCTGTACCTGCGTTCAGATTTTTCATTAAATGTTACAAAATAAATTTCAGTGGAACATTCTACAGAACATCTTCTCCCATCATGTTTGAATTTTTCATGCTGGCTATAGCTGGCATATCCCCTTCTGAATCATTTTTAAGTTGATTAAGTTAATATTAGCATGTAATGCAGTTGTGGCAAGTTTGGGAGAGAAAGACAAGAATCTCTGTCTTCTCTCCTTGCTCTCCAGATGAACTGGGCTCCAGCCCACTCACCATCTCCCACGAGACCATCCTTTCCTTACAGCTGCTTTCAGCCACCCATTCTGCCTTTCACTGAATCAATCCAGCAAGAGAATGAAGTGTCCACAACACTAGGTAATTCTCTCTCCAAAAATGGCATCAGGATGGCTTAGCAACCACTGAGTGGGAATGCTTTGTTGTACATGACTTAAGCCTGAATCTAGACTCACCTGAGAAAGTGCCATAGACATATTCCATCTGACACTAGTGTTTGGCAGTCACTAAAACCATTGGCATGCCTATTTTCTGGTATTTCTTTAGTTGAATTGTTGAATCAAATGGCTCCAAAGTAGTGTATGCTTCAGAACACAATAAAAAAAAAACAGTTCCTTAGGGAAGTCAAATATAATGGAAAGTATTAGCAATATGCATTTGCACAAACACAAGTTTTTTAGCTGCCTGATGATCTTAGAATCACTGGCATGTTTTCAGGAGAAAAATGTATTTGAAGAGCCATATTTGATGCCTGTATCTCCTGGGCAGACTTGAGAATACTCTTTCACCTCCCCACAGAGAGGTGAATCACTGAAAAGCAGCAATCATATTCTGAGTCGGACTGCTTTGTCTCCTTCCTCTCTCTCAAAACGTGTTCCAGATCACAGTGCTTTTGATTAAAAGGATGTATTTTTTTCTACTTAATTGGTTTCTTGATCTCCCAGAACTTCAAGGAAAGTAAAGGAACTAGTAAAACGGTTTTCAAAAGCTCAGAACTGTCTTGGTTCCACCAGTGCCATCAGTAACTGAAAGAAAATAAAAAAAAAGGAAGAAGAAGAAAAAAAATCACCTCCTGATCCCCTGAACCTAATCTCCAGCCTGTCAACCAGTTTTAGAGCACATGAATATACTATGACAGGGAAAAATAACCAAGCAATCCTCCTTCAGCAGAACAGCATTATGTATATTGTTAGGAGCTTCAGAATGGATGGGGCTATTAAAGTTTGCTTTAAAATACCTTTAAAGGTCTATTAGATGAAGCCAGCCTCCAGGAAAAGGGTCCAGTTTACCCCAAACTCAGCAAACTTCTTGAAGAATAGGAAAATTCCACCATCAGATGGCAGACGGATTACATGATTGAATTTGACTTCAAAATAAGAGGACAGTTTCCAGGTACCAAAGGGAAGATTATAGCCATGCAGGAGGGGTGTCAATCAGAAATTGAAACCAGAGAATTGGAAGTTTTTCCTGGATCAAAAGGGATAGAGCTTGAATTAAAAAAAAATCCCGAAAGACTCCCCTAAAAGTGGTGGTATTAACAAGGGACAGGTGGATACTGTTTCAAGAACTCTAGGCTGGGAGCACATTACTATGCAAATCTGTATGACATTTCTGCAGAGCTATGGTATGGTACAAAGAATTACTCTAAACATGGTTATCATCTTTCTTGAGTCTGCTGGAGTATGCTAAAGGCTTATGGCTTAAAGAAGCTCCATCTAATATGTGCGATGTTTTCATAGTCCCTCTAGGCTCTGGGCAAGAGAGAATCACTGAATCTAGGCAAGTCACCCTCCCCTTTTTTAAAGGTAGACTCTATTCAAAAGAATGAAAAGATGGCTAGTCTGATAGGGCAGTGCCAATTGGTAGTGTCTTCTTTAGATTTAGGCTTCAGATATCAAGGATAGTATAGAAGATTCATTCCCTTCTACAAAACATTTTCAGAGGGTTCTAAAGTCTATGTTTCAAATATGCAAAACATATGGGGGAAGAAACCAAAGACAAGAATGGCTGAAATTTTGAGATCTGTCTTTGCTTTTGGAGGCCTGGAGACCAATACAAATTAATTTCTTAGTAGTCTCTGAGTAAACATCAAGAAATACAGTCAAAGCTGGTTCATATTTAAAAGCAAGAAGAGTTCAAAAATTTCTTCACACTCTGGTATGCCAAAGGATTCTGGTACTCAGAGCTCCACATACACTCCATATATAATTTCAATAGCCTGTTTCATGTGCCAATATTATCTGTGACATCTGAGCCTTTTAAAACAATAAAATGGTTTAGGAATGGCTATACTATGGATATATTATCCTTATAGACACATCATAGGCACAGTAAGATCTGCTAGGAGAAGCAACTGAAAGGAGAAGATAAAGCTAAATCCGGTCCCATAGTCACGCACTTATATCATCGCATTCTCCTCTTTTGTTCAGTGTGGTGGTGGTGGAGAATCTGGCTGCAGTTCAGTATCTCACCTACCAGTCATCATTCTTATGACTGCAGCTGGGAATTTTTTAAGACAAGCACCTGGTTTTCACACAGCTTTGCATCACATAGTTCTGGTGTTATATAAGTAATAATTAAAATGATAAATAATTAAGGCATAAAATTAAGGCCTCTCAGATAAGATAAATCTGCAGTCCCCATTTCACTCTTTGTTTAGCTGCACGTATGGACATAAAGAAAGCAAGGCAAGCTCTTTCTGCTTAGTACATCTCCCTAGCTGTTTACAAATTCTAATATGACTGGAGGGACAGAGCCCTGTGGCTACCCCATTAGCACCAATGAGACCTGCAACGTTATACTCTAGCAAAATTATTTAGAGTCTCTATTTCAATTGCTTTTGCTGCTGCGTTGTGACTTGAATGCTACTTGTTGGGAAGGAAAGGAGCTTAGCATGTTTCAGGGTTCTCACATATGTTAAAAATTTGCAAGGAAAATGTTGCATTTAGGCTCGCTGGCAAACAAGGAGCATCTTATGAATATTACACATCTGCTGCAGAGACTCTGAAATCCCTAGGGATTTTAAAAGCATTTCCAAGATTCCTCATGTTCCTCCTCCCCACTGCCAGCTCTGACTGAAAAGCCAGACACCTGGTATAAAGATCATGAAAGCAGGGAAAGCTACTGCTCTTAGATCCAATTTGTTGCATCTGACTGAAAACCGACAAGGGTTTTAAATTTGTGTGTAGGCTTTCAAGAGTTCCCAATGTGCTCTTTCCAAGACTGTCAAATGTTGCCAGCCTGGAAACCTTTAAGCTGAATGTAGCAGGTCACGTTGTATTGTTAGCAGAGTATTAATTAATTAAAATGAATTATGTAACTTTATGAAATATTTAGAGGGTTTCATTTTCAATGCAATATTGAATATTTGAATAATATCTTGTCAGACATTAATTATATCAACAGATAGGAAATTATACGCGGCTGTAGCAAAATGGCTCTTACCATTAATTCTGTCACAAATGGAGAAAGATTAAGTGTATTAGGTCTGGCATGGATTATTTAGCAGTGCATTGGCTATTAGTATGGAAATGTATGCATCTTCTAAAAAAAGGTGTGGACTAAAAAGGATTGTAATTCCATTAAGGATAACAACGATGAAACTAGTTTCAGAAGGGAGGAAAAGAAGAAAGAAACAAGGCCTAGAGACAGAAATAAAATTTAAATCTATAAACAGAATGTGCTTGAAGAGACAGGCTAATCCAATACAAAAGTCAGTTTGACTACTACTTCAGTGCTGCAGAACATCTTTGATCTCATCCATAACTAATTCAGTGCCATCTTTCAATATTTGTAATCATCTCCAATTATAAAAACTTGTACCCAGCCAGATGTACACTCTATACCAGGAATAACCCACAGTTCTAACTGGTTTACCACTGCCAGGTCAAAATCCGACTGACCTTTTATATCCAGGCTTATGCTATTCGGAATCTCCTGGAGTTAAATGTCACTCCAGTTCTGCAGGTGAGTCATAGTTCCTATGGGATCCTTTGTTGTGCAAATATCAAAATGTGCCTGACACACACTTATTCCTCACTTATTTCTCTCACTGGAAGTAGCAATGAGAAAAGCGTATACCAAAATCCTTAATGGTTTATCTTGTCTTTTGCTTATATAAAACAATCAATTAATTTCAACACTGCAGTTTAAGAGTAACCTTTGCCAATTTAAATAATAGATTTGTTATTTTCCTCTCTTTTGACTTATAAAAGCACAGCAAAATTGTTGTGATTGATTGGGCTCTGTGCAGTTGCACAGCACACAAATGCAAACATAAATAAACCTGTACCTCTTCCCATTTCACTGCCATGAAAGTTAACTCCACTGTAAACTCCTTTTGGGTACTGTAAAAATGGTATAGCTGGAGCCAAGACATCTAAACTGTCATTTTAGTTAATATTGACAACTGCCAAAAAATGAAATGTATGTTTAGCCCAAGTATTAAAGTGGAATAAGCACTGAGCATGGAACTTTGAAATCCCAGTATGCTCCTCACACCAAACTACAATGATTGTATATGTCTGCTTAAGATTTTTTATTAATTCATGTTGATAATAATGTAAAAACTTGTTGCATTTTTCTTATTCCAGTGTTCATAGCTCCATGGTGCCATTCCTCTATAACACTGGGCAAATGCATCTTGTCTTTGCCTG
>JAUBOD010000290.1:1847133-1913976 GCA_032353885.1 Nothura maculosa | reverse complement strand
TTCTCTGTGGCTAGAGGTGCATCAGCAATGCAGACAAGGTTGAAGAGTGCTGACCCCACAATGATAACTAGAAATCTTTTTCTTCATGTTGCTGGAGCAGTAAACGTTATCTTGAAGAGGAGGAGGAGGAGGAGGAATGTGTCCTTGCCAAGGCCTTCTCTCCTGCCCGCTCAAGATGCTGAATGTGAGCAAACTTGTTTGCCATGACTATGGCTCTACCCCTACATAGGTGATCTCTCTCCATCCTCTTCTCCATTCCCTCACCTCTTCCAAGGCCTGCCACTCTGTGAAGACAACGTCATCAACTGCAGAAATGAGAGGAGAGGCAAGTACAGCCGCTATCTATCCCACTTCCCATCTTCCATAGCTTCTCCATGTTGTATGACTTCCATGGCTAATCCCTCTGCAGCAACAGAGCCATCACCATGGCTTTTCACACCAACAGCCAGAATCCCTCTTACAGAGATGGAGATGCTTTCCTCCTTTTGATGCAAGCATCTTGGAACAGTAAGGTCCAAGGGGATCACCTTGATGTTGCCTCTGTGCCACTGCTGTCTGGACTTGCAAGAGCCTGAGGACCTTTCCTCTCTTCTAATTTCTCTTCTAATTTGAGACAGTGAATTTGCTGCCCCAGCTACTCTCCTCTTACCTGTTTATTATAAAACTGCACTTTGTGACATGTCTGCTCTGGCCAGTGAATTGCCAAAGCTCCATGTACCTTCTCCTGACAGTTAGTTGCACATGAGATATAGTTACCTCGGCACTCATGACAACATCCATGCAGCTCAGTATTAGAGCCTCAGGGCAACTGCGTATTCTGAATTGGTAACCTTGCTCTGAAGAGCTTTTTAAAGAAAAATGAGGAGCTTAAAATGAAATAATGACAAGCTGATGTTTAGATATAATTGGCATTTTAGAAAACATCCCCCTTAATTGAAAATCCACAAAGAAATATGCAATGAGACACACTGTCATAGGATCCCATTATATTAAATGGGGTTTACAATTGCAGTTGGGTTTGCAATGTTAAAATTACAAGCAATTTAAAAAAAAAAAGCAAGAAAAAGAAAAGAAGCAAAACAAACAAACAAAAACATGTTATGCCCATGTTATGTTTCTGGATAAATACTGGTTTGGTGACAATTGTAAATTGTTTATGCTATTGACTTACTAAGCTATTCATTTAAATTCTTTGTTTTTTTTTTCTGAATTCACTAATTTCAAAGGGTAGAAGACAATCAGAATTTCTATTAGGAGGTTCTGCCATCCTTTGGGGGTGCTAGGGCAACAACAAACAGAAAACCAACAAAATGAGTTCAGGTAACCTTCTGAGTGTGTATAATGGTCATTTTATGGTACCACTTACCCAGTTCTACAGCTCTAATGCTATGTGGTTGATCCTCCTCCAAAAGCTGACCGAAATGGAATGCAAGTGGAAAGCAGTCAAAAGCAACCTGTACCTTAAAGTGGTTGACTATGACATGAATTCAGTCGTCCTACCCAAGTGGAGTCCATGGCTCAGGAAACCACAGATCTCAGGGAAACTCTGGACACTGCATGACTGACCCAGGACCTGTGTGGAGGTGAGGATTCCTCTTCTCTCTGATGATGGATGGGAATGGCTCAGGTTTCAAAAATACGAATGAGAGGATGCTCAGTGAGAATGAAAAATGTGACCAGGGAGGATCGATGGAACCTTGCAGGGTAATAATCACTGTCTCCCTGATCAGGGACACAGCCCTGCCAGCTGAGCCACTGAAAGCCAAGTGACAACACAATCTCCCATTAATTTAAAGCCTGATTCTTTTGCAGCACAATTAATTCCTCCGTTCACAAACAAAAGGTTGACACTTGGATCCCAGAAGCATGGGGAGCACGTTTTAATCTTGCCTTGCAAAATTCCTCTCACCCATTCAACCAAGGGAGTTTTTACTTGGCAGATGAGAAACTATCATCAGTTTTTAATTATCAGTATAAATGGCAAACAAACATAGCTGGTGCTTAAGCTGGCCCATTTCCTTGTCCAACATGCAAGTCTGTCTTAAATGGATTTACTCTACCATACTTGCCCACGGCAGTGAGGATGCAGGGAGGTTTCCTAAAAAGCAGATCTTGAAGATATAGATAAATACAGTGATACACTGGCAGTACGGAGCATTGAGCATCCTATATAAGGGGACTGAGGGGAAAACATGACACAGAAGAAAAGAGGAGGGAGTCGTATAGAGGGCTTGAGTAGGACAAGAATATAGGACATTATACCTGCAGTATGTTAAAATATTGATCTTCTGAGAGAGATGGAATTTCCAGTGGGTGGCTGAGGCTGCAGGACAGCTTGCATCAGGGAGAGCAATAAGGCAGCCTGCTGAGCCATCTATACCCAGATGTTAGCCATGTGGTAAATAAAACAGGCAGAATCCGAAGCCTTAGTACATGGACGAAACCACCAGCCCTGCAGAAACATGGTAGGGCAGACTGCAGGACTGGTAATCAGTGTGACCAGACAATCAACAATGACAGATAAGGCAGAAAGGGCCGCAAGACACATGAGAACATTCCACACAATTGCTTTAAATTCAGATGAGAGAAAAGAATCAGAGTTTTGCCACTTCTGAAGGAGAAAAAAGAGGGATTTCCTAGCAGTTACATATCACAGATACTCAACCGGTAGCGCAGAATAAATTAAACTGTATCTGAGGAATGAGTGAAAACATATAGAGCTGGTGAGAAGAGGAAACTTGAATTAACCACATAAGTCTCAAGAATGGTGCTGTAATGCAAGGACAGTCAAACACATAGTCAGCACACGTCTTATACCTACACAGACACATTTCCCATTAGTCAAACTGCCAACCAAAGAAGTTCTTAGTGCCACTATCCTCTATAAGGGTCAGCTGCAACTCATAGAAGAGTTTCATCATTTGATGACCCCTTAGTTTCCAAATTATCTAACATCAGAATGAATAGCAGATCCTGTTGCAAACTTAAGCGTATATGTAATTCCCATAAAGAGTTCTTATACCCTAGTAGCTTAACTACAAAACCAAGATGATATTTTGGATGGGCTCACACTAAAAGCTAAGATGGAAAAAATGATTTGTTGTGGGGCAAACTTTTGGGGAAAGACTTTTTTTTCCATACAAATTTGAACAGGATACAAAGTTTGAAGATCATTCCTAAAATGATCACAAAATATTTGCTACAACTAGGAAGGTATGAAATGAGGAGTGTGAGGATCAATGGACTTCAACAAAAACAAAGAATTGACAAAAAGATTTTGTTAGGAATATAATCCAAGTGATAAAGGTATACTGCTTGAGAGCTGACAGTACTGATACTTTATTAAAGACACAGTGACAAACCATCCCAAAGTAGATGCAAGATAAAAGCACTGCAAGGGACTGTTGCAAGTCTTGAAGAGAAGGTCTTTCCAGATCTGACTATCAGAAAGAGCTTTGCAAAGAAAAGTAGTGGAAACGAGATATGCAACCACAGATGACTATAAAGGAACAGCCCAAGTATGCAAGAATTAAACCAAAAAAGACTATTTCACAAGATATAGCTAGCAAAATACAAAGAATACAATAAATAAAACACATAAGAAACAAAACAGGTAAAGGAGAATAAAGACTCCTGGCTAAAGAAGAAGAAAAGAAGAGAAAGCTCTGGTGGGATCTTACCAATGCAGATAAATATCTGAAAGAAAGGTGTAAACAAGATGAGACTTGACTCTTTTCAGCAGTACTCAGTGTCAGGAGAAGAGGAGGAGTGAAGACTGGAACACAGCAAGCTCTATCCGAATATAAGGAAAAACTCATTTTACTGGTAGGGTAGCAGAGAGCTAGAACATGACCCCAAAGAGGTTGTGCAGTCTCCATCCTCAGAGACACTCAGAAGCCCTCTGGAAGTAATCCTGAGCAATGACTGTGATTCTGTAAAGGGGAAGGAGAATGATTAACAGCTGCTGTGGAAAAAAAAAGCTGATTCGATACTACCTTTTGTTTCATCTTCATTGAAAAGGTTAAGATTATTTAGATGAATGAGATACAGACACATAAGTGAGGTCTAATCAAATACACAAATATTTAAATAATATTCTTAAGTAATTACTTTCAGGATTTGATGAACAGAGAGAAGATCCCAAAGGACTAAAAAGGCAAAGTACTTCTTTTATAAAGAAGAAAATGTTGCAGGGAAAGAAGAGTGGGAGCATTCAAGGTACTACAGAATAGTCACAGCATCTTTGACTTTCATAAGAATTCTGGAACAAATTGCTAAACAGTTATTTCAAAAACATAAACTTTGCAAGCAGCTGAGAAACAGTCTAACAGAGCTGCTGAAAGAAAATCTTGTCAAAGCCTGAATTTTCTTTTTTTTTTCTAGAAGGACACCTGGCCAAGCAAGTAAGGGAAAACTGTGACAGAGAAATCTTGATATGAGTAGGATTGCTGGCACTGTCCTCTGTGCTGTTATGAGGAACAAATCATGCATATGTAGTCATAGTGTGAATGGACAACACTGAGGACAGCACTCAAAAGAGCTGTTCCTAGTACTTCCCTGACAAAATGGGGACAGAACAAAGCTGACATTTCAAGGGTTGTCCTTGCAAATAACATCCTAAGTCTGGTTCTCTGTGTCATTTTCATCCAGTTCAAGGAAGAGTATTTATGGAAAGCACGAATCTAGAGGGATGACAAGTGCTGCAGTGGACAAGAGTGGAATGTGAAGTGATCTCGATACAGTGAATATATATCCAAAATCAGCAAGACAAGTACTGTAAAGACAAGAAAAGAGCATTGTACTTCAAAAAAAATTAAACAAATGCTCAAATAAACCCAGGGAATAGCTGGCTATGCAGCTAGGCTGCTAAAAAGTATCTGGGACTTTTTCCATCTGAATGCTATTGCAAAAATAAATTAACAAATAAAACATTTTTCACACTGATACACTCAAGGTAGCTAAGTACAGAAGGACGTGCGTGTTGCAGATGGGTATTTCAATGCCCAAATGGCTGTCTATATTAAAAGATGACAACAAAGTTATTTTTCTCCAGCAAAGAAGAGTTGGGTGAGATGCAATATGAGCACTTAGAAGGTGTTGGCTGGGGAAGACTGGCCGCCCAAAGAGGCAGTGCACTGAATGCTTTTTGAAGACTGATGAGATGGATGTCTCTTGGGGAGAAATTCATGCTATAAGGGCATCCCCTCTCTGAGAAGAGGATGGTGGAGATGATCTCCCAGGTACCTTTCTAGTCATCCAGATCTGTGATTCTAATGCATGTAAGAAAGGAGTCTATACTGGAGTTTTCTTTAAAGAAGATATCTGAAGTGGGGCTCCTTTGACTAAGATCCTTTCTTTAATTACTCTAGTAATTCTGGCCTCATTTAAAAAGTCATTTAGGCAGCAGTTTGGGAGCCTTCATTTTCAGTGGGGCAGGATTATAGCCAAAGGTATTAATGTTACTCTCACAAGTTTAAACTTTGGAGTGAGAAAGTCAAAATTTTGTAGAATATAAAAAGGACTGAATCCATAATACTTCTGGCTCTGCTTTTGGAAAAGTAATAATATCTGCTCTGAGCCAGGGGACATTCCAGGTGAATGCTACCAAAGCGAAATAATTTCTATGCTGTTATAAAAGGACATCATAACCTTCAAAAAGTCTCAGGAGATGTTTAGTCAGAAATATAGTAAGTTTCTTGTCATGGAACCTACAGGGCAGGGTAAGCTATGGTAGTCTAGCTTTCTGCCTAGAAAAATTTCTAAGTTACACCCTCTTCCTCTCTCCTTCTACCCCTTCCCCCCAAAAAAAATCTGATGATCCATTCCCCAGATTTAAACTGGGTCCATTTTGAGGTCATGGTTGTCCTCAGCATCTTTCATTTTCACAGACCTATGTGATTCCAATTCTTGACAGAAGTGTCAGTGTGATGCAGGGGATATGTTATAATTCATCTTTCATCTTGACAAAGGATGTTTTCCATTATCTTTTTTTTTATCATAACAATTACCATTTTGACTAAAGATGGCAATGTCAACATTACTAAAAGAATCATAAAAATTATTGTAGTACTCTTTAAAAAATTGATTTAAAAGAACAATAAAATCTTTTTTTTGCTTAATGCTTAAAAATAACATTTCCTTCATTCTAAATATCAAGCAGAAAAAAGTTTAAAGCCCTCAAATCATGAATGAAGCAAAATACAAAACAAAATACAATCATGCATCATCAAACCTTTGCATCAGAGAGAACATTTGTCCTGATTCACTCCTGAGAGAAGAACAGAATACTGATTTATTGACCAGTAAAATTCAGCATTATTTTTAAAAACTTGGAAAGGCACCTAACTTTACTACTTAATTTCTAAGACAAAAAATGGAAACAATGCTCTTTCTGAAAGCCAGTAGACTCATATAAGAGCATTATTTGACAAAGCAGTAAATCAAGTTTTAGGGCATCTTGTAATTGGAAATTATCTCTGATTGGAAAAAATCTCTGATCTGTCAGGAACTCAATCTGCCTATTCATACTTCTTAAAAAGAAAGGCAACAACAACAACAAAAGGCTCCAATGGGTTAATTTTGCACCAACAAGCTGTATGACAGAGCAAATGTCACCTGCTGTCCTCACCTCTTTAACTTTATTCTGATGAGGCATCATCTGTCCTTCCACAGACAGCACAAAGCTGGCACAAAGCTTAAAGCCCACAGAAGCTCTGGCTAATTTGACAAAAACGTGACAGAAATTCAACCCTGTATCCAGATCAAAAACTGTACTGCTGAGTGATCCATTCATACACATACCTAGGTTTAATACTTACAGAGACACATTGCTTGAGGAGAATACCAAGAGCCATGGAGCTACGCAAAGTTAAAAGAAAGAGACCTGTAAAGCTGAGGCTCAGAAAGTGGCAATATTGAGAAAGGGGCTGAGATGACTGTTATGGAATAGTGCAGGAAAGAAGGATAGTGTAAAGGAGAGAAGGACAGTGTTCACATTTGAACTGCTACATTTCTAGAGAAATCTCCATCTGTAGAACACTCAACAAATGCAAAGAAACTACAAGTTGACTATTAAAAGTGGAAGTTTTGCTTCCCGAGAAACCACTTGAGAGACTCCCTAAATGACTCTGTATGTTTTAGCAGACAATTCCTCCAGTGCAGATCCAAGATGAAGAAAGGTATAGACAGACCTTGCCTTTCAAGCAGATGATGAGACCTGTGCATGAGACCTTCAGTGGCGATGAGACCTGTGCATGAAAAAAGAAGTAGGGCATGCATTCTGCAAGCCCAGACAACATAACCAACCTGGCCCACACTGCACTTTTTGTTGTTCTTGGCTACAAGGAACACATCACGACACTCATGGGATGAGTACATTAAGGCAGATAAAGATACAGGCCTTCTTTACTGTGGGATCTGAGCAGTGGTATTAATGTATTTATTCTCACAACACTCCTGGGATAAAGACTCTGATAGCTAGAAGCTGTATGTTCAAAGATACTTCAAAATCTACCTAGTTCTCCAGGCAACTAGTAGTAGTTCAGTTTAGATGTGTCTGATAGACATTCTTAATACTCCCCTCCAGCTACTACCCCAGAACTCATGGTACTTTAAAGGAGACTTAAGTTTCTCCAAGCAGATAACTATAAAATTGCCAAAGCAGTGCTGCTGCTGCCACATAACTGTCAACAGAGCTGTCTGGAGATGTAATTCAGACCATGGGGTTTTGAAGGAAGATTTTCAGATAAGGCCTTGCTCCATCTCTGAGATTTCTAGAGGTAGGTGCAGTCCACAAAAAAAAACTGTGGAACAGAGGCAATGTCTCCCAATGAAGTTTTAAGCCTGTTAAGAATGCTAAGTCATTTCTCAGCCTTTTCAAGAATTGGGGTTTCTGAGAGACAAGAGACTGAGGTTGAAGGGATTCGAGACCCTGTCTTGTACACCTCCTCTGCAAGGCTGCATCACAAGACAGTGGGGTCAACTTGGACCTGGTGTTTCCAGGGTTTCCTTGAACATCCTTGAACAGGAGGAGTAAAAGACAGCACAGAGTCACCAGCCACGGGGTGTTTTTAGCATGCTTAACTGTACCACAGCAGTAAAATCTTCCTGCTCAGTATTGCATGGCCAAATTCTGAACACATCTCACTTAAATTCCAGGTAAGTGCTGGGAAGCAGGTAAATTAGCCTCTGCTGAGCCTTGCGCTGCAATGACTAGCTAGCTTTCTTCTTTAAAGCCAGCTCACTTTACTACACTAAAGAGCCTTATTAGAGATAACTGCATTAGCATCAGACAAGATGGTATGTCTAAAAGACAGTGTCGAATAGAAAATGTAGCACCGCTCAGAGCTGCTAGCTCAAGTTCCCAAAGCCGTAGAGCCTCACAAATAAGGTCTTGCCTCCAGAATAACAAGCTCTGCTTCACCGCAGGACAATGCAGTCACATATCTGACCCTAGGCCACTAATAACAACTCCTCTTCAGCAGCCTGTGCACGCTGTTTGCAGTGCAAATGTGCCACACTGCGCAAGGCAGCTGGGGTCACAAAAGGCACCCGGAGTGTCCTTAGTCCCAAGCACAGCCACCCTCGGTGCCATGCTATTTCCCAGAATGGGCAAGGGGAGGAAACTGGGCTGCAAACCCATGCACTTTTCCTGGCAGCTAGCTTGATAGAAGTGAAGAACAAACACTCAGGCATGCTGTGGAGGCAAGGACAAGAAAGAAGCTATAAAAGAACAAATTCGTTACAGCAGCCCCATTCCTTCCTATAGTGAGCCATATTCTGCAGTAAATAAAGCCAGAAGAGAGCAGTGTCTGGGAAACATGGCTGCACCGGGGAGACACCAAAGAGAAGCAATGCTGACAACACATCAGCTCCGTGCTCATATATTTGACTGAATTTAAATAATTTTCATAGAAAGGGACTGTTATTCCCTGACACTTGTCCATATGCTAAGCTCTCAACAAATCAATACTTACGATCTTACTGATTCACTGCGTATTAACACCTCTCCAAACCAGGTAGTAAACACTCTATTTATCTACGTTTTCAAATAAAAGGGAAGGACCAGGCTCAAGTCAGTAAAGGCAGTATAAGAGAGTCAAGTATATGCAGGGAGAGAAAATGCACAAGGCTGCAGCAGGGAGAAAAAAAATAGGGCGAAGGGATGTAAAGTGTAATAAGGAAGAGGCTTTTTTTCCAGTTAATTTTCCTGCTACAGCCCAGCTGTCCATACAGTCACTTTCTCATGCTTGCTAGGATGCAGTTTACATATTCGATGATGGTTGAGCCCAACCTTAAATGTCTCCAAGAAAACACAGACAGATGCTTGTAAACGTCTGCCAACCTGCCACTCTACCAGCAAAACAGGCACAGCAGTGTGTAATAAAATGCCTTATGAATTGTCAGGAGCAGTTACCTGCATTTCTGAAGACTCCAGCAAGCAGGAGCAACACTATCCTGTCCCATTTGGTGCAGCAAAATAAGGTCAGGCTGCGCCTGTCTGAAGGGCAGCAGAGCTTGCTTGGAAATACCATACTTCTCCACGACTCAAAAGCACTAGATGGCACTGGTGGTATTCACACGCATTTTCAGCTGCCTTTCTTTTTGTATTTCTAAAAAGGCATCGACTGATACTTTTTGACTTTCAGCAAGCAGGAATGCGGTGGAAAACAACTCAAGTATCTCTCTCCGTGGCTTATGAGACAAAGATTAAAAATACCTTTCGCCATATTACCGAGGGCTGAAGGAAGCCTGACTGACCTGCCTTTCTTTCTCAGCACTGTCTGACTGGGGCTTTGGCTTGTTAACCTCACTTTCGTGGTATCTAATGACTACACGCCAACAGATAGAAATACTCTGTAGCGCATAATGATGTCTTCATAACCATTAATTATGCCATTATATTACATGTAAGAGTTGCCAAAGGGTTGAATTCTGTGATACCAAGCTATCAGTGCTGATGGATGGCATTAATATCCTTATCTTAAAGCGTAATTAGATTTGTTTTAAAGAGTTAACACTACACAGGGGTTAGCAGCGTCACAAATTATCCTCCTCCGATCTGACTTTAAAAACTCCCTAAAGGTTGCTTGTCGGTATGTTTACTTGCTCACAAATTCAAGAGAACAAAACAGAACAAAGTAGCAATAAAAAGGAAACGGCATTCTGTGGAGCGGGTGCACTGAAGCAAATGGAGCCACAGATTAAAAAATGTACAAGAGGAACCAGCTGGGTGTGACCAAGAGCATCAGAGCAGGGACAAGGAGCAGGAGCTGCCAGCGAATTTGCAAGCTCTGTAATGGGGGTCACCACTCCAGCACCCTGGTTTGGGATCAGTTCCCTGCTCTGAGCTTCAGAGGAACAACAAAACAAGGTAATTCAGAGGGGGGAAGGTTTGCTTCACCTCCAGAATTATGAATAAATCAGTGTTTTTCATTATAAATGTGATAAAAGTTACTCTTCCTTTTGCAGGTGAAGCTTTTGCACAGGCTCCACTCTGTGCAGTGAACACAGGCTCCGCTGTGTGAAACCCTTCCAGTAATGGCAAATGGTGCACAGGGCTGATGCCTGTGCGCCTGGCGATTATCCTCCCTTCATGGGAAGCTTTGCTTGGCTCCTACCTCTTGCGATCCCTCAGGACCTGCACAGCTTCTGCGCCGGCTGCCAGGAGCCTGGGGCTGGCAAATCCTTATCGCATTTGCAGAGATGAGATCTGTAGACGGGGGATGCAGGGTAGAAAAACAACTTCAGGCACCTCTACTGCAATATTTAATTTGCTTTAATGTGAAAGTGGAGTGAAGGTGACTGCTCAGTGACACATCTGAAAACATAGGTTTACCACAGCCTCCTCCTTATCTAATCACACTACAAGTCTTTGTGAGATAAAGGCTCTCTGAGCACAAAGGTGGGGGAATTTTATTTGATATTCAACCTTTCAGTTGTCTTTTCTTCTTCTGCAACAGTTCTCTGTGTTGTAGAAACTTCTCTAAAACCCAACTCCTCCGATCAAGTTCTAGATGAGTTCAGCCAGTCTATGCTTCATTTAGACACGATATCAAGAAATCACATCTCTGAGTCCCTAGAGTTCAAAATCTGTTTTGAGTCAAAAGAAACAGCAAAACTACACATAATGTTGATTTATAGTTCCATAGCACATCTGGAAATCAAGAGCCTTCTTGTGAAAGGTCATCTTATTTTCAAATCCTTCCATACTCTGTCACTCTGCCAATGCAGAGTAACTCTGAAAACACAGCTATGCAATCTGAAAATTTAACTCTGCAATTTCTAGGTTCACTCTTATTTATTATCTAGTCTTCTCTACTACTTGTCTACTACTGCCAGTAGCTAATTCACTACTTAGCAGGAGGGTATAGAGGAGACAGAGACCAACTTTTCTTGCAGGTACACAGTAGAAAGATGAGGGGCAATTAATGCATTTTGGAACATGGAAAATTCTGATTCTGACCAGGGGAGAGGTCAAACACTGCATCAAGGATCCAGAAAAGTTGGGGAATCCCTAACTGTGGGGATACTCAAAACCTATCTGGTCAAGGTTCTGAGCAACTTGATCTAGCTGGATACAATTTGAGTGCTGAGTTGGACTAATCGACTTCCTGAGGTCTCTTCTGACCTTTTCTGACCATTTTTTTCTTTTTATGATTCCACAGATCATCCACATTTAACATAAACTAAATTGTATGTTGCAGAAACACTCATTCTCTTAAATTTTTATTGCTTATATATCTGCGCATGCCCATTATTTGACTACAACTTTCTGTTGTATGTAAATAGGAATTATTTCAGGAACAGTAAGAATACAGCTGACGTGATAGATTTCCTTCTTGCTTCTTTCGGTGAAAGGTAAAAAAACATAAATTCATGCTCCTGAGGGTGTGCATAGTTAACGACACCAGAGTGGATCAATACCTCAACTGAAAACTGCTGGGAAACTGCCTGAAGGTTAGGTGCAGTGTTTACGCTCTTCTTTCAGCAATAAGTAACGTAGTGCAAGAAGTCATGTTGTGATATTGGAGAAGGCGTCATTAAAAATATTGCAAATGACTATCTTGTCACTGGAGAGCACCTCACACCTTCTGTAAGTGCAAATGATTTAATGCTGTGTCCTGACCACTGCCAAATATAGTCATTATCACATTAAGCCTACATGTCCCTCCCACCCTACCTTTCACCTCTGTTGGCTTTCAGCTACCAAGGCCATTCTTTTCCAGAGAGGAAACCCTCTTGATTTTTATTCCCAGATCCTGTGTGTGAGGGAACACGGAAGGATCCTCTCTGTAAATGTACTTTTACACATTGCATTTACTTGTAGCATTTCTATTTCCTTGTCAACAGAGGCAAGGAGCTGAAGGAATATGAGAACTCATGGCTATGTCTCACCTTCGCTCTGCCTTCTCCTACCCCTTCTTTCTCTAGCTGTTATGGAGGAACTGTATACAGAGCACTGATACCCTTGATGGATGCTTTTCATCCAAGCAAATCCAGTCAGCTGTGTTGGTCCTATATTCACATTGTGGCAACCCAGAAGTTTCAAAATGGCCTGAGCATAACGATGCTTCAATCACTTAATAAAAAAGCATGCAAAGCATCATGAAAAATAAAAGGTTCGCAGTGCAACAGAGTAGCTTTGCTCTTCAGGAATGTGTTCAGAAAGACTGTCCTCCTTTTAGGCTTGCTCTTTTGAACACTTCGTAGCCCAGCATCATGATTCGTTTTTCTCTGTGTTATATAACACGACAGAAGTGGAGAAGGCAACTCAACCCTAGAAACTGAAATTAGTTTCCCAAAAAAACATGCCTCAACTGACTTCTTATTATGGTTAGAGATCATGAAAATTCACTGATTACTGCAAATGAGGAAGATACAGTAAGCTTCCACCAAAGGGATACAGTAGCTATAAACAGGCTGGCACAAGCAAACAAACACACCCTGAGATTAGCATTTGGAAAGCAATGGGGCAAGGAAGAGCTGAGAGGGACTAATCATTCACAGAAAACAAACTATTTTATTTGGTCTGTAATGAGGCATTTGAGGGAGTTTTAAAGTTTCAGATTGTCACAGAGTGAACTATTCTCATATTAATCTGTTAGAGAACCAGTAAACAGCACCAGAAGGAGATGCACATGCCTACAGCATTAGAGGGGAAATGGCCTTCAGAGCAGCATAACAACTGCTTTCCAAAGGCGAGGAGAACACCTGAGAATTTTACCTCTGCTGCTAACTCCAGCTTTGCAAAAGAGCAAATGCTTAGCAATTAGCTGCACTGCCAAGAACGGCCACATTTTTTCCTGAATGCCTCTAAAAGCAGTCAGGGACCAGGTTTATGAGAAAGAGAACAGCCAGGTAGATAATTACTGAAAGAGAAAAAAGAAAAGTCTGAGAAATCGTAGGAGTGAGGAAAGAAGTGAAAGTTCTCTTTGTTTTATGCTGAGCTTCTGCTTCCAAAACTGCTCTCCTAAACCTCTTTCTCTCTCTCCTATAGATTCCCCAGTGAATGTATGCCACTTTAGAAAGGAGGATGGGTTGTCAGTTGTTAAACAGGTCAGAACTGCACACTGCATTAGCTAGAGTGGACTATCTACATAGTGTTTTAATGAGTCATTGTATTGTTTTTCCTCATTTCCTTACACTATGTTGCTGATGGTCTCTAGCACTTAAAAAGGTGGAGGGAAGACTTTTTTTAACTCTTCTTTCCAAAGCCTCTAGTGAGCTATGAAGGCTAGCAAAGAATCTGGAAAAAAATAAATAATAACACTACTCATGCAAGAAATAAAAAGGGCTTCTGAGACCAGGGCTGGCAGTTCAGATGGACTCACTCAAACTACTGCTGTGAAGTGGCATGGCCTGAGCTCACCCTGTACCTTCAGCCATGAGCAGGGCTCAGGGTGTTCGTGTGCATCTCCATGTGTGGCTGTGCACGCATGTGCCACCACGTGCCCCGCAGATGAGGCCTCACTGTCACTGAGAAGGTGTTTCTAGCCGCAAATCCTTCCCGATTTGGTGAGGAGAAACCCACCACGGGGTGCTGCTCCAGTGAGAGTACGCAGACTTTCTAGTATCCGCCTGAAAAGCTTTATACTGCCTGAATCTTGTAGGCAATAAATGGGAACAGCAGTTTTCTGACAGCAAAACAGGAGATGTGCCTACAGGGCATCCCCAGCCTACCTCCTCTCCACTTCAAGAGGGTTGTCACTGGTGTCCCTTCTCCTCTTGACAGGATAGAAGAGGATGAAGAAGAGAAGAAGAGCTATCCTTTTTTTAGTGATGGGCAAATCATGTATCATTATTCTTTTTAAGTGTCTTTATAGTCTCTAACATGCTGAGAGCTGCACTTGGCATTTCAGCCTTTTCTAAGAAAGATGAAAGACCTGTTTTTCTCACTGTGCTTTGCTGTTTTAACATTTCAGGCTGTCCATCCCAAGGAAACTTACAAGTTGAGAGCCTAAGTAGAGGGCTTAAGTGGTGAAGCTAGATTGTTGTTAAAGGGAACATTTTCTGGCCACATTATACCAATGAGGGGAGAAATGGCAGGTATTTTTTTCCACAAGAAAAATAACTGATGGCTGTGGATGTTTTAGCAGCCATTACAAAGACTCTGTTTGTCCAAAATACCTTTTGATTCATTCTTTGTCCTTGAAGCATTTTGAAGCAAGAGAGAATATATTTTTGATGCCAAGAAAGAAAGTTCATAGAGATTATATTCTAAGACTGGAACAAACAGTAGAAGCACACAGAGAGATTGCAAAAACCTAAGGTGAAGTTTAAAGCTCTCTAGGTAGCATAAATTTTAAGAAATAACCCAAGGGAAAAATGACTGAGGGAGGAATGCAGAAGGAGACCCATGACCTGAAGCTCCCCCACCTCCATCTGCAGAGGAAGGAATTATACAAAGATCTACAGGAATTGTAAATTGGGTGGTGGGAGAGTTTATATCCAGACTGTCTGCTGAAACTGCTATTATGTAAAAAATACACAATAATGTGAGGTAGTAGGAAAATATCAAACAGTGGATAGAGATAATATCTGATCTGACTTTTGATAATCACAAATGCCAGAGGCAATTCTCAAGTGGTGTTTTCAAGCAAGCTCTCACATCCTACTTTCACTTTAAAGCATAGAGCTCATGGTTTAGACAAGTCAAATATATCCAGAAGCTTAACTAGAAGTAATATTGGTACAGGCTGTTGCTAAAACAGGCTGTCCATCCACCACTTGTCCAACAAGAATACAATGAATTGGATTAAGTCACCAGCTAAAAGCTAAGCTAAATGCTTAGCTTAAAGCTAAATTTTATTTAAGTGACTGTGAGAGGATCTGATTAACATGTATAAATACATAAAGGTGGAATATTGGGAGGAAGAAGTCAAACTCTTCTCAGTGATGGTCAGTGCAGGACAAGGGAAAATTGGTACAAACTAAAACACAGGAAGTTCCAACTCCATGTGAGGAGGAACTTCTTCACTGTGAGGGTGACAAAGCCCCAGAGCCCTGGCACAGGCTGCCCAGGGAGGCTGTGTGTAGAGTCTCCTTCTCTGGAGATCTTCCCAACCCGCCTGGATGCTGCCCTGTACCCCGCGCTCTGGACATCCCTGCTGGAGAAGGAGGGTTGGACTGGATGATCTCTAGAGGTCCCTTCCAACCTCAACCTTCCTGTGATTCTGTGATCTACACCAGAAGTGTCATAGTGTACAGCATTCATCTCAGTGACACTTGGAAAAAAAATAGCAGATACACCTTCCCCCAGTTTACATAAACTATATTTTCAGGTCTTGCTTTTCTTGGTTTATAAGAAGAAAGTACTTTGGAAACCACATGATAATAGTAAAAGCTTTGTATGGAGCTTTGAATTGAGCCAGGTTTAACACGTAGTTGAAGAAACATTGTATAGACTCATTTCCTCAATTCAAAAAAAAGAGAAAGATTCTGGATAAAAGGGTGTTCTTAAGACACAATGAAGGGCAACTAAAATGATCAAGGAAGAAGAAAAAATGAAATGGAGCTCGAGATTTATAAAATCATAGAGGCAACGGATAAGCAGAACACAGAACTGTTGTTCACGAGATCCTGCAATACTAGGATTAGGGAGCACTCACACAAGCTAGCAGGAGACTGGTTGAAAACAGATGAAAGGAAGAACTTCCTTACACAGCACATAGTGAACTTCTGGCACTTGCTGCCACCGCAGCTCATGGAGGCTGACAGTGACTGCTGCTTCAGAGGCAGCTTTGGCCAGCCCCAGAGCACAGGTCGACAGATGGATGGACTTTCTCTGTAATATTCAGTAATATTCTTTCTTTTCTATAATATTTTTAACATACCAGTTGTTACACTAAAGATGCATATGTGCTAACAGTGGCTTCTCATTATAATTACTGAAGAATATCTTTTTGGAGTTGTGACTACCTCTCCAATGAATACATCCCTTCTTTTTGTCCCCATTTTCCTTCCCAGTGTGCATCCATCATTCAAAAATACTCATTCTCAGATGTCAAAGGAAGCAATAGGAAGAGCCATTGTATCTTTTTTTCTCTGTGTTCACTTCCAGAGAGGTATAAAAGTGTAACTTGACTCAGCCCTGAACCACGGCCAGCTCAGAGGCAGACTGCTGCAAGTATTTAATAGTTCCCAGCAGCACTAATCAGTAGGTAAGGACAGGAGGTTAAGAGGGAAACTATGTCTGAATAAAACGAACAACCTCATTTCAAAGGTCCTGCATTCCTTCAAGAAGAAGACAAAAAGAGAGCGGACAAGCACTGGAGATGACAATTGAAAGGGACATTGCAGGTAGGATGGGCTCTGGCAAAGGAGAAGTGAAAAATATTGAAATGTTTGGCAACTAACTTCTGCGGAAAGCACAGGCATGTTGGGGACTGGAGTCCTTTGACGTGTGCCACATCTGTCAACAATTTCATTTAAGGAAGATTTTTTTCATAATTTAACAATCAATCTTTGAGGAAATGCTGGCAAGACAGAGGTCTTGTTAAGCTGTGACACAGACAACATTCTTCTGTGGTAACAACATCAATCTGCGAAGCTAGTTCATATTTCCTAACCCACTTTATGTTATTTTTTAGCAAGATTGCTCTCCTTTATAATTCTGGCTTTAATCTTCTGATTCGTTCTCTCTTTCTCTCCCAACAAGGCACTTTTTTTTTCAGTTAGACAAAAGTAGTCAGTGATTCAAAGCACTTCATTCAAAACAAAGAAGTAAAGAACGTGTGGTTCTGGGAAATTCAGAAAAAAAAATCTGGATGAATGGTGGATTCCATATAAAAGATACAATATGCATTAGTTTTGTAGAAACATAAATCCTTATTTCCTTAACACAGACAGATGGCATAAATCCAGATGACTAAAATGGCAGAGCCTGGTCTGGACCAGGCCAAATTCCCAGATGTGCATATATGCTTGCATTCTTGCAGGAGGCTCCCTATACTCTCCCTTCTCCTTCAGCTAGTACAGCAGCGTGCACATAGTCGTTGCCAATCAAAACTGGAGTCAGCACACAGCTTTGTGCTTTGAAGATGTCAGTAAAACTATCCAGGGAAATTTCAGTAAAATTTAATTGAATATATTAATCATAATTGAATAACAAGTCACAGATGCAAAGCTTTTTTGTTCTGTTGGAGGGACTGCTGTATTTATTGCTCATATGGCCATGTGTGACATGTCAGGATGGACAGAAATGGTCTGCTGGCATCACTGCCACGAAGCCAGTTGCTCTTTATGCAGACCACACCTGTGCTTTGCACTTCTTTGTTCAGGAAGAACAAAGAACCACTGATGCACAAGAGCCAAAACAACCACATGCAGAGCTAGTTTGTGTCACACAACTGTTACAGTGGAGTTTAGGATTTCCAAAGCTCAGTGAGCTCAGTTTCCCTGTTCTGCTCTGAAAAGAGATGCTGCATGGGGCAGTATTTGGCTGCTTGGATCTACGAGTACCTTCTGTAGCTGACGTTGATCACCAGCAGCGGCTGGGCTGGGTGGCTGTTACTCCAGCTAGTGCCCCAGGCATTGCCAGCATCAATTCAGGCACCTACAGAGCCAGAGTCTCTGTAGGACCTCGTTTACAGGTCCTGCTCTCCTGTAGGACAAATGCTTGGAAGTTGTTACGCATGTCTGGTCTCTGTGCATATGGTAGAGCTGCTGCACTGGGTGTTTGCCAACTACTTTCACTCTGCAGTCTGACTACTGCCTTGTTTCTCTTTAGGTGTATCTATTATGCCAGGAGCAAAGAGAATCCCACATGGCATTCTTGTGTCTGACAGACAGGATGCTGGGCATTCTGCCTTGCATATGTTCCCTTCAAACCATATGTTCACCTCAAGGGTCTGTGAAGGTACCAAGTCATTAGCATCAATTTTGAGTCTGATGGACTGGGAGCTACTCTGCCATAATTGATATCTACTATATAAAAGAAATGAAATCCTGAGGTGCATTGGCACTTGCAGCAGGTGGAGGCAGGCAATCCTTTCCCTTTACTCAGTCCTAGTGAGGACATACCTGGGGTTTTGGGTCCAGTTACGGCTCCACAGTATCAGAGAAAAAGGGAAATGTTGGAGCAAATCCAATGAACCGGAGCATCTCTCATGAGAAAAGATCGAGAGACCTGGTACTTTTCATCCTGGAGAAGCCTGAGAGGAGATCTGATCAGTGTCTCTAAATACCTATAAAGAGGATGAGCTCCTGAATCTATGAAAAAAAAATTGATACTGTAAGAATGACACCACTGGTACAGATTGCCAATACAGGTTGTAGGGTCTTCATCCTTGGATAAGGCCATCCTAAAGCCACCTGAACAGGGTCCTGGGAAACATGTTCTAGGTGATGCTACTTGATCAGGGAATTAGGAGTAGATGACCTTTAAAGGCCCCTTCCAGCCTCAATCATGCTGTGATTCTATAAAACTTGAGTAATGAGCTTTCTCATTATATTGAACTTTCCTGAGCACAATAGTAATGTAAAGTAATGTAGTAAAGTAAAGATCTTTCCTGAGCTCAGGAATGGGCAACTGTGAAACATGGCTACGTTTTTCATATCCTTATGAAAAGGATAACATACTGGGACATATTTTATGTCCCAGTTTGTGTCACAGCTGATGCCATGGCTCTTCCTTTTCGGGTGTTCAAGTGTCAGCTGTTTGTAAACTCCCACCAAATTCTTACTTACACTGGTGGGTCCCACAGTTCTTTAGGAGGAGCTTCCACATGCATGTTCTTTGGTAGTGACACCTGCTAAGGAAGGTCCTATCCCTCTGCAGAAGCTTAACGTCCTGCCTTGTAGGGTTGCTGGTAGGTAGTTATCCAGGCTCTTTCTAACGACTCAGTTTATAGGGATGCCCTACAAAAGCTGTATCAGCAATACTGGAAGGTGGAGCTGCAGTTAATCAGCAAGAGAATAAAATGGTTGGGTATCTGCATTGCTACCAAAACAAATATTTAAGGAACACACAGAAGAATGCAAATAGTATAAAACTTAGGAGCTAATATTTGGAAGGTTATCGATCTGTTTTAAATAAATATTTGTAGCCATGACTTAGTGTTACTTATGTGGACTTCCCTGGTTTGCTAAGAGATATTCAAACACGACATACCTATATTCTCCATTTCAGAATAAATTAAATAATACTCTCCTTTGGCCACCCACCAAAAACAGTTTCTATGAGTGCAGAGATTACGGTCAGCTAGTGCTGAATTTGCACCAAGCAGGTTAATTCTGTAAGCTGGAAACTGCAGCAAGCCAAGCTCAGAAGTTGGGCTAATTGCCTTCGTGCTACATGAATATGCCCTGTGCTGCTTCTGCATCCAGCGCCCAGCCTGGCCCCTGCCCTGCTCTGCAAGGCCTTAGCAGCTGGCGCAGGGACAGCTCAGGATCACACAGCTCGCACAGCTGGAGAGGCACCTCCCGTCTCCACAGTGTGATAGTACTAAGTTATTCTGTGTCGCTGAATTGGTCAGGAGGTGCAAGGAAAGCCAGGCTCTCCCGAATCCCGCTGAGCACGGGAGCACAGTGCACGTGGTGTCTCAACAGCCTCGGCAGCATCTGAGCCCACAGGTCAGCATGGGGTGGGTAGTCACGGTTGCTACTGAACTGCTATCTGTTGTCTGTATGTGAAGGACCAGGGAGCAATGCACAGAGACCTGTTCCCTGCGTCGCTCTAAGGGCCGCGGGGAGGTCTGGTGAGTACAGACAAGTGCATGTGTCACTCACTCTGATCTACCTTTTGTGCCAGAGAGATAGAAATCAGGGGATATGTGGCAGAGATTCCAGTGCTAACAGCTAGACCCTCCTGGCTTCTCGTTTCAGTCCGCAAACGCACCGTGGCAGTCAGCCATTATGATAAAAGAGCTTCCTCAGTTAGGAAATATCAAACACATCATTGTTTTATTTCCAAACTGCAACAATATTCAGGGTCCTGCCTAAGTTCAGTCCACCTAGAGCTCTTTATGACCTTTGTTTATATAGTCTCTTCTCTCCTTCAAGTATTTGGGTTTCTCACCGGCCCTGCTCTGAATGCAGCAGCAGGGGCAGTGCACAAGGCCCTGCTCCAGCACAGACCACCCGGCACAGCAAGGGAGGCACCTGGACAGAGACATTTAGAAAGGACAGAGCATCACTTCAACCACAACAGAAAAGCTCTTGGTTGCAAAGACAAAGAAAAACCACAACAGAAATGTCCAAACAAAACACACACACACATACAAAACTAAAAACTAAGCCTGAAAAATATAATCTCTTCACTAGTTTTCAGTTTTTAAAAACCAAACTTAAGCAATTTCATGACTGGGTGCTGCTTAGTTTCTATATTCCCTTGGACTTCTAATTTCTGATCTTCATCTCGAATTGCTGAATTTTCAGATCTGCCCTTTAGATGAAAGGAATGCTGAGTCAAGGCTGCACCATGGAGATCGAGGAGGGTTGCAGCATTACCATACATCCCATTTACAGCAGGCTGGAGGACTAACTGACCTCAGGTGTTTCATATCTTTGCTACACTATGAAAAGGTGATGTTTTAATTATAATCTTCCTCTTATGTCAAACCCAAGGAAATATTAGATTTCAGAAATGAGGAGTTCCCTACCAAGTTTCATTAGCATAATTAGAAAACATTTCCTATAAGAAGTGAACATATAAGATCTATAAATATCAATGAGATTTTTTTCAGGACTATGTGGCTGCTGTGCAAGTTTAACCCTGGCCAAAACAATCTTTGGTCCTTCTCATCCAGAAATATTTTTCATCACTGGAATATGTGCATTTTCATAGCTTTCTCTTGAGACTATGGGGGCTTGGGGGCTCTATATTTCCTATGGCTTTGGACATTTCATATAATTTCTGTGAGTGACTGAGAAATAACTTGTTTGAGTAATTTCTCTGTGGAGTACAACTTTATAACCTCTTTAAAATGCTCCTTGCTTCTGACGCTTTTATATTTGTTTGAGCTGGCAGACTATTAAAGAAGAAGAGTTACTGATCTCAAAAGGATTTGTTTTTTCCTGTTAACTGTGCTCTTCATTTTGCCTCTGCCTTTCTAGCAGTGAATATACCCCAAAACAGTAGTTTCTCAACTTTATGCAATTCATATGGGCAATTTTCTTTGGGGAGAAAGCAAAGCAATAGAAAATTTAAGAAGAGTTAATCTCAGATTAGTTACAGTCATTTTCCAGGACTCTGACATATAAAATACTAACAGGTATGTATTATGGGCTATATGCTGACCTGGTTCCTTGTGCCAGAGCAAACTTGCTCTGCCAAAAAACAAGCATGGAAGAGCTGTATGGATGTGCCATGACTATGTTTCCGCTGCCAGGGACTAGGGAAGGATGTGCAGGAGGTTCCCTGTGACATCTCAGAGTCTTTTGCGTAGTAGTGGCATCCAAGAGCAGTGTAAGAGATCTTCAGAGAATCTCAGCACAGCATGTTAAAGGAAATGACTCTCAGTTTCTCTGATACAACTTTTTCCCCAACGAAGGATATTTATGAAGCAATGATCATTTTTATCCCTGTCACAGAATCACAGAATCATAGAATCACAGACTGGTTAAGGTTGGAAGGGACCTCTAAAGATCACCCAGTGCAACCCACCTGCTCCAGCAGGGACACCTAGAGTATATGCCACAGAGTGACCTTCAGGTGGGTTTGGAAGACCTCCAGAGTAGGAGACTCCACAGCTTCCCTGGGCAGCCTGTGCCAGGGCTCTGCCACCCTCTAAGTTCTTCCTCACATGGAGATGGAATTGCCTGTGTTTCAATTTGTACATATTACCCCTTGTCCTGTCACTTACCACCACTGAGAAGAGCTTAGCCCCATTACATTCTCCCCTCAGTTACTTGTACATATTAATCAGATCCCCTCTCAATCTTCTCTTCTCTGGGCTAAACAGGCCCAACTCACTTAGTCTTTCCTCATATGAGAGATGTTCCACTCTATTATCATCTTTGTTGCCCTCTGCTGCATCCTCTCTAGAAGCTCCACGTCCCTCCTGTCCTGGGGAGCCCAGAACTGCCCCCAATACTCCAGGTGTGGTCTCACCAGAGCTGAGCAGAGGGGCAGGACCCCCTCCCTCGACCTGCTGGCAACACTCCTGATACTGCCAGGATCCACTTTACTCATCGCACTTTTTATGTATGTAGAATACATCTCCACATAAGGATTTGCTTGTTTTTTGAGCAGACTTTTGCTTAGAGACTTCCACAATTCTTTTCAGTTTAGTTAGATACTACATGTTAATCTAAAGGATCAACTGAAATGCAGTTTAAAAAAAACTTCAGTCTCGTAGTGAGGTATGTTAGCCTGCAGAATAGTCTCCCAGAGATGTGACAGAGAAATTACACTGCTTGCAACATATAAAACTGATGAAACAAAACACTAAAAATTATAGAGTAAAGGGCAAATGAGATTTTTACCTGGTTTGAGCTGGGGTTTAGCAGACATGATGGGCTGCTGCAGGTAGTTTTGATTTCTCTCCACCTCTAGGTCTGTGAAAACAAGGAAAGAATTGCTTTCAATTTTAAAAAAGAGCAGAAAAAGCACTTCTCTTAGTGAATACATGCATAGTTTCCGCTGGTTTAACTGAAGCTGCAAATCTCTACATCTCTGCAGTAGAGATGTGTTCAACATCACCATATAGATCCTTTATTATGGCTCAAGTCATTTTTTGCTTAAGCAAGTATTCGCTTTGAAGTGAGTACTCCCTCTCCCTAGCATCTACATCTTGCTTCATACTTCTATAATTTCCCCAAGTTGTGTGCAGGCACTTACCATTTTTCTGAGCTCATAGGAATTATATCCTTGTGATTTCAGTATGAATTCTCACTGCTCTCCCAGTCACAAATTGTTCTGGATTTAAGTTTCCTAACGCAAAACCCATACAGGAAGTTGAGGCAATCTTACTACACACACCATAGCACCTACCCATTACATTCCATTGGGATAATGTTACCTCCTTTTACCTATTTTAATGAAAAGCAAGAACTCTGAAATCCTGTGTTGTATACTAGCTGGAAACCAGCTTTATGCAATTTTAAGTGTGGTAGTACTGTTGAATGTCCAAGTTATATCAGGAAAGGGTTGGCTTAAAGTATTTCTCTCATTTGCCTGGGTAAAATGTAATAAATTGAAGGTAATTTATTACCTCATGACTTAAAGGTAAAGCCAGGCTCAAATTCAAATTCTCTCTAAACACAAGTGGATACCTGCAGAACTTATGGTATTCTTCCAGCTCTGATCTAAAAGGTTTGATGTACATGAGAAAAATTAAAAGGTATTTTGGGAAGATTCAGGGTTGAGTTCCTCCTCGTCATTTTTGGTTACAAGACAAGCACTCTGCAGTCAGCTGAGCACTGTGGGGCCAACACAGGCTGCATGTATAGCAGCTCAGCCCTATAAAATTGGAAGTACTAGGTAAACAGGCACATAGATTCAAGCCCATATGGAACTTCTGGCTTTACCACATGAGCTAAGCCAGTATTTTCAAATGCAGGAGACTATCACTAGCTGCATAAAGAAGATTTATAACTGATTTTATATCTGATTCCAGACTGTGCTTGTCTTTAGGCTGGAAGAGCTCAGACTCCAGGGAAAGAAACAAGAAAAGAAAAGAGCAGATATTTAGGTGCTTAATTCTGGGGATGTAAAGATGACCAAAACAGGAACAGCTGGGATAGCCAGATTTATTCTTTTAATAGATAGCTAAAAAGAAGATCTCTTTCCCATTCCCTGTTGTTTCAATTTGGAGAGAATATCATAGCATGAATTTATTTCTGAGATTATCAGTGAATGTCATGAATATCTGTAATGAACCTCTAGATCCCTCAGGTGACTTCAATGAGCCTTGGATCAGTTCCAAAAGTGCAACATGTCTTTTTATAGATGATCCCCTTTGTATCTGGAAATGACAAATCCATACAAGTGGTAGGTCACAAATTCCCCATCCCCTATCTATGGATAATATTAAGGATTTGGATCTGCCCTTTTTAAGCTCAGACTCTGTACTCGGTTTGCTTTCTAGCTCCCTACTGTATCTCGTTTTCTTGTAGGCTGTTATTTTTATTTACATTTGATTTCAACAGATGATATTTACTGCCTTTTCTCCCTGCTTTGGAGAGGATTTATCATTGAGATGTATTTTCATTTTAGTGTACAAATACATTAAATCCAGGCATGATGCCTTACCAAAACAGCTGGAAAGTGACACTGAAATTAAGGCTATAGAGCTGCTTCTCTAATCTGTTGAGCAGTTTATATAAATGCTGTTTAAATAAAATGAGTCTGCAAACAGAAAAGCTTAAAGGATATTAAATCCTGGCTTTATAAATGATGAGCAAGCTAGCAAGAACCACCTCACAGTGTGTATTTTTTTTCTTTCATGTAACAAGGTTATCTGGCCTCAAAAGCTTCTTAGGGTAAACTTAATTAATGCCAATGAACAGAAAATGCAAGAGGGATGAAGGTAGCTGTTTTGCTTTCAGAAATGAAACATCCTTAAGCATATATTTTTGAAGGCTAGGGGTATGCCTGCCCCGTGTTACAGGGGGGCTTAGAAGAAGAAACCTTTTTAATTCTTTTCCTATGTCTTTCATGTTAATGCACAGAAACACAGGGAGACACTCACAGAGAACGACAGCTTACAGAGTAATACAGAATATTCACCTTGCTCACGGTGTGGGAAGAAAGGGAGGCCGGAGGAAAGTGATGCATCCCTTTTCCTGGGATATGAGAGCTTGCTGAATAAGTAAGGTTTTCCCAAGGACAGAACATGCTACACATGTTGGCAGTGAGTTTATCAGTGTTCCTAACATTTCTATATAGCTGCAATTCCTGGATTTGATAAAATATTGATATCTGTTTCCACAGTTCTGTCATGCTGCAAAAATCTCTACGTGATCTAAATTAAACATTTCTGCACTGGGCTGGACACCGCATGTTGTTTCTTGCCCGGGTGGAAAAGCTCTGTGCCACCCCATCTGCTGTTCCAAATGCCAAACCTCCGAATTAGCACGGGGTGGAGGGCTGCGTGTAAAGATATGTTTGCTTTTTTATTCGAGGCTCTGTTTAGCTTGGTAAAACATCCCCTATCAGTTTGTATCACTGAGCTGTTGCTGAGCTACAGGCCCAAGTCTAATCTCAGATTGATGAAATGCATCCAACGTGACATTTGACTCAATCTGCTCATAAATAATAATAATAATATTTTACATTTATATAACCCTTTTCAGCAAGAGCTCTCCCAAAAGGCTTTTTTGACCTCCAATTTATCTATTGCGACTCTTCTTGAATTAGAGGCAAGGGTAATGCTCTCCACTCAGCTACCGCATATGGTGTGGTAACAGCCACGAGACAAATTACATTTACGATGAGATTCCAACCATCTTATCTGCACTATGCTCAATAATCCATCTCAGCAGAGATCGCTCGCAACATTATTAGGGTCTCAGTCACTCAGACAGCTGTCAGCTCTATAAAAAACTACCTACCCAATATGTATTACTCCCTTCCTCCCAAATCTAGGATCGCCAAACTCCAAATAAATACCCTAACCGAAGAACCTGGCAATATTTATTTACTCCATAAAAGTGAGACTTTTCACTGCGAGGATTTTACAATTCACTGTCGACTAAAACCAGAAGTTTCATGGAAGCATTGAAATTTACCGCTGTGACACTACCACACCTACAAGATAGTGTAGGTCACATCAAAATAGGGCTTTTTGTCCCCTATTTTGTAGTCAGGGCTTTATTTCACTTTGGCTTTTAGGCTAGATTTTCAAAGGCATGTAGGCATCAAGCTATGCAGATAGTTGCTTTTGGATTCATGTGCTGTGCCTATTGCAGCTGTTGAATCCCATGAATAAAATTGCCTCTGATAAATCATGGAAGCTGGTTTTAACAGTCTGCCAACACACAGTATCTATCCACATACCTATCTGCCTAGGAAACTCACTACATGGCATTTTCTCCGTTTCTCCATTCCTGGTGAAAGCAAAAGGTACAATTCCTGTTACCTTCAAGAGGAGCAGAATTTAGCCAACAGGGAACTTTGACTGGTGTGCAAAAATCTTTCTATTTATTTATTGAGTAGAGAAAATATATAGTAATGTGTGAAAACACTCATCAGTTACTTAACTGACTTTACCATAGCTTTACAGCTCACAGATCATCCCCAAAACAGCTAACGGCCAATTTCACGAAAATACTGGAATAAAAACTACCAACTCTGGCATTTGCAAGTCTCAGCTTGCATTCTCATCTGCTCGACAGATCCAGCCATAAATTCCTTTTCTGTATCAGGCAGAATAAGGACTTGAGTTTCATGGTGACAGTTTGGGGACTGCAGCTATTTTGGCATGATTTTTTTTGATCTCTGGTGTTGGATGAAAATTTTAGAAAAATTTCTGCTTCATCCAGCTCAGCTCTACTCCCAAGCTTGTGCTCAAAAGGCAACACATAGTTAGCTTGCTCTTGTAAACAGACAGAGGATCCTACAGGATTAGAAATTACCAAAAGTAAACAGAATATCGATCTTATAAGACATTATAGGTAAATTCTGTTACAGTACTCATTCAAAGGGAAAAGTACTGTCACATGAACCACTGGCTTTCTCTGCACTTTCTGGTCTGTTCTGCCTTGTTTGTTTGTTCTGTTTTTCTCATGTGTGAGATACTCTTGTCCTCATACTCAAACCTGCAGCATTTCTAATTTCTGTTCATTGACTGTTGATATTGCCTATCACTGCTTGAAAAGCAGCAAGTATGTACTTGCTGTACTGGGGCAGATCCCAACAGCAATTTTTAAATATGAGTTTATACTCATAAAAGAAGCCCAAGGAAGGGTTAAAAACTCATGCTCTCCTTTCACAGTATTTCCTCTCTAATAGCAGGCATGCCACATACTTCTTTGGGTACGCTAGGCATACACTATATGTATATATATGTATATACACACACTGCAGTTTGGCATCTGACAGCAAACTGAAATGGAAAGGTTAATTCAATGGTTCTGATCTTGTAACCTAAATTTGAACTACTCATTCCTACCTTCCTTGAGATGAAGTAATCATGTAAAAGTAAAGCACTTCCCAATAAAAACACCAAGCATTCAGACCTCTGTTCAAGACCAAAAGAATTTCGATAGTTCTGATTTTATGGACTCTAGTCTGGGATGGTAGAAATGTGTTGATTTTCTTATGGTGGATAGAAATAAAATGAAACAAAAGCAGATGGATCTGCCCTAGCAGTGAACCATTGGATACAATACCTTGCTTCAGTGAGTATCCAAATTATTTTCAGGTAGTTTGGCACACAGGTAATTTATGTGCTTCATTCTTTGCCTGCTATTTAGAAGCTGTTTCTCAAGTAGGGATTGTTCTCTGAACTGTTCACCTTTGCATGCACTATTTCACTCTTAAACTCTTCTAATATTCCTTTTAAGTTAACTTAGTGAAGTGAATTCAATATATACTTTTGTTGCGCTCAGAGACTCTGCTTGCAGTTGAGGTCAAAATGAAAACTGCAAGGAGGCTCTCAGGTGACTGCTTGCTTGATGACAGCATGTATCATCCAGCAGAGCCTGTCCCAACCATGATATGTTTGCTGCCACTGAGCAGAAAAAGCTGTAAGTACAGAAGTGCACAGCGTCTCTGCAAAGGCCAATACCATCAGATACATTTTGGGGCCATGTGTAAGCATTCCTCCTTTGAGACCTCAAACACAGAAATTAACTTACAGAAGCAGCAGCTCATTTCAAGTATTGGCATATGAAATGGAAGCACTGAAACATATATTACTGTCACAGAGGAACTGTGTAAGAAAACATAGTGTTAAGGGATATAGTTCAGTTACTCCACTGGACAAACTGCATTCCAAAAATCTTCATTAGCTGACACGTATCAGAGACAAATTGCTGAGGGAGGAGCTGGAGGAGCAAACTGCAACAAGGACCGTGGTCTCCTTGAGGTCCCCAGTCTTCACTGGAGGATGGATCCAAGTTGGACAAGTCCCTAGATCTCCAGTGCATCCTGTGTCTTGGCCTCAGCAATGCCTCAGGCTCTTTCCTACTGCACAGAGCGTACAGATAGAGTGCTGGGCAATGAGCCTGAGAGCTTACAGCTGCTCAGGAAATGCACGAGGAGTTTGAGAACACCCATAAACTCTGTGAGAATAAGAGCTCCTCAGCTTTGACCAAAGGTTCTGACTTTTGTAATATTCATTGCCACACCTAATAACTTTGGACTTGGACTTTTCACCTTCAACCTAATGTACAGAAGTGATATTATCCTTACTGACAGACACGACATACTTTCAGAGGTAGATGGACAACCAGAAACTCTGTCCACAATGACAGTTTAAGTACCTGGAAACTATAACAGCAAATTAGGTATCTAGATGCTCCATACAAAAAGACTACCAAAGAAGAATGGGATCACTTGTGCCTCACAGCTTCCTTCTTAGAACAATACAAGTCAAAAACCAAACAAATGAAATAATGATTTTAATGATTAAACTAAAATTTGATTTTTATGACCAAAATGAGCATGACAGCAGCATTATTATAAGGCATTTCACATGGATACCACCACCATATCTATCTGGCTCAAGCTGTAAATGCATACTTATGTATATCTTTGGAGATTCCTAAACCTTTCAGAATGATCTAAAGGTTACTGAGCTGACAAAAGTAGATTTACAGAAGAGGATAAATCTTGGCAAAATACGCAAAGTAGTTCAATTAACCTGCTTTGAGGAAATTTAATTTAATTACTGGAATGCAATCACTTCCGATAAGCTTTTATACTAACATCATTATCTGTCTGTACATGTATCTTCACCAGATGCTCTTTTTAGGGCAACTAAGTAAAATTGATAGCCACCCACTTAAAATAGCAAACTATTTTTCACTACTACAACTTGTAAAGTAGCTAGTCAAAGCTCAGCAACCAGTTTTATTTAAAAAAATTAGCAACTACAGCTTCTCCCTCTCCCCCCAAAAAAAGAAAAAAAATCCTTAAATTTGTTATTGTAGCATCCATTTTCTTTGCAATTCTCCTGGTACAGTACTTCATTAGTGTGTGAGCCACCTCTTCCAAGCTTCTCTGGTATGCTATTTCTGGGAGGAAGAAATGCAGTCCAGCATCTCATCTCATGGGAATTACAATAAGCTGCTCCCAAATTTGACGTTTAAGAATGTTAGGAAATTGCTTTCCTACATCTCCCTACCATTCCAGCAGTTTCAATAAAGGCAGTTGTACATACCTCACATTGTTCTAGTCATGCCAAGACACCTTAAAGTAAAGACAAATGGCATATAATTTTGAGAGTCCTTTTCTACTACCCGAACGTGATGTGAGGTACAACTAGAGCTCACGCAGACACTCTGGGGCCAATGTTAAACACGGTGTGTGGAGCACCAGGTCGTGTGGAGCCACAGAAGCCCAGTCCAGGCTAACGGCACAGATACTTACTCTGGGTTTGGAAGCCCATGATGCGCCCCAGGTCACTGGCAATTACACCCTTACTGAGAGCAAGCTTCTGGAAAGCATCCTTATCATCATGAGAAACAGATCCACTTGACTTTGCCCTCCTTCCATATCAATCCTCAATAATGATGTCAATAATATAAAATAATTATAACAGCAGTATTTATTCAAATTTTGAACCAAATCCTAACAGCCCTACTTGCTACTTACCCACTACACCTGTGAGCTTGAAGGCTTTATTGGGGTGTTTAAGGAGAACACAGGTTTCCTTGCACCATTACAATGAGACTCAATAGTATAGGAGTCCTTCATTTCAAAAAGGTCTCCAGAAAGATTATTTTACGATGCTCTGGTTGAAGACATGGTTAAATCTTATGTTAAAAGGCAAATGGTCTGAATCAGCCATTTTTATGGTTTTTGATTTTTGATTTTTTTTTAATGTTCTGATGTATTTAAAGAAGTACTAAGCTATGACCATCCCACGCAGGCCTTAGAGGTTCTGGTCTGCAGTATGGTGACAGCACAGTGGAGAATACAACAAGAAATGCTGTGCAGTCCTGATACTGATACTGAAGTTAATGCTGTGCAGTCCTGAAGCTGATACTGAAGTTATTCCTACAGTGCAGTTGATTCATAAACTGTATCACAAAAAAACCCTGTATTTATGAAAAGGTGTAATATACTCAAGTGTTTCTTTTTAGCTGCTAAGCCTATCCAACGCAATCACTGTGCAGTGGATGTATCTATTGTTAGCATTAGCACTGAGAATTTAAAACTTGAATAGATCTTTGTTACCTAGGGAAATTTACAAATGTAAATTTAAGCAGCAAAAATCCCCAGGCTCTCAGTACTGAAGTTTTCTTGTTTTGTATGTTAAAATCTTAAAATAATTAATCTTCTGTAAAGGCACAGTTTAACAAGATACGCTATTTTGGAAACAGACCTTCAAGCTCTGTAAGACTGCAAAATTTGCACATAGATGAGGGCCAACCCTTAGTAAATGAGATAAGCTGATAAAGCATGTATTCTTTAACTAATTGTAGACATAATGCCTAAAGATCTTGTGAAATAAGTTCTGTTATGCTAGGAATTAATATAAATTAACTCAGCTGTGAGCATGCTCTTCCTTTTCTTAAGAGCTGAATAGATTTGCTGTGACATTACTGCAGAAACCTCTGGAGATGCTCTGTGGATAATGATGAATATTGAATTAATTTCCATAGTATTAAACTACATTGAAACATTTGACTGCTAGCTGTATTACCTGTTTTCGTCTCGCTACCCTGTCCAACAAGCCTTATGCCCAGTTGCCTTATCTTCAGGTTCAATGGCAAAGTCCACAACATGGACGTACTGCTCTCAAGGAACCACTGATTTAATGGGAAGGACAACCGGACTCTGTAAGTTAAACTGCGTAAAACTCCGTTTAGTAAACCTAGGTTACTTGTTATGCATAAAACTTTGTTTAGTAAACCCAGGTTACTTGTTATGAAAGCAAATCTCTGAGACTGGTGTGGGAAGAACAAAGCCCAGACTGGTGTATTTCCCTATCTCTAATTACGACGCACAGTGTATGTATCTGCCAACTGTTTGTCTACAGAGTTAATTTGTTTTTTCTTTTCTCATATATATAGTTTAAGAAAAAGCCTGTGGTATCTTAGATACTACTTTGCAGGAGCCCTCGACAATTATGACCACAATACAGTCTTCTGGCACTCAGAAGAAAATTTCATTTGCCTCCCAGAGGGCTTCCCTATCAGAGCCATCAGCATCATCTAAGCTGAGAGCGGACAAGGCGAACTCCCTCACGAGTGAGATCGTTTACCTGCGGACAGCTGTAACCGAGCAGCAAACGCACGAGCACGTTTATACTCTCCAGAGAAACGGACACTGGAGTACAGAGAGACGGGCTCTGCTTGGTGAGATACTGGCACACGAAAGCAGAGGAGATTAAAGGAGCACGCCTGCCTTGTGCTCCAGTGGCTGCTGATAACCCCTCTCCAGTCCCTATTCCTCCTCGCAAGAGGAGGATCCAGATGACGCTGAACAGATGTGGGAAAGCAGGGCAGCACAAGGGCAAGGCTCTGGCTCCCACTTCAGAAACATCCCCCCGGGCAAGGCTGGCACAAGAAGCAATAAATTCACTGTTCAAGGAGAGCGCTGGCTGCTGCTGCCTGAACCCTCTGAGCTGGTGGTGGGGCTTGCTGGCTCCTGCCAGGGAGTCCTGCGACCTCCATAAACCCACTCATCTCTGGCGGCAGCTTAGCTTAAGAAAATAGTTCCTAGAACCTCAGGAAGTGAAATACCAGGCTCCAGTTCAGGTCACCAAACGGTTCCTTTTTCTTCACACAGGACAAGCTTTCCTTAATGTGGTGGAAATATTTCCACCAGAAACCCTGCTTTTCTTCATTGTGTTTCAATATGTAGCAGCAGAAATACTGAATTGGAAAAGGATCAGCTCCGGGAAAGCTTTTGTTGAGTCACTTAGGTTTGTCAGTGCCCTTTTAGAAATCCTCTTATTTTTTTTTTTGCAAACAGGAATAGTTAGATCCACAGGTTGCTCCCCGGGGAAGTGTTAATTAATCTCTACTGGCAGCACATACCTTGTTCCCTGAAAGACAACACAGATTTTTAGATAAGATTTTACAGGCAAGAGCAGGCTAGAGCACAGTGAAGGAGACCGGTACGGGAGGGCATAAGCACATAGTGTTTGATCGCTCTGTCTAGATCACAGCCCCCCAAAATATCCTTTCCCTTTAGATCTGAAGCCAAGGAAGGACACAGACTTGCAGCCCTTAAAATGGGATTTGAATATTTGTCTTGTTCATAATATGCACACTCTTAAAATCTATTTTATCTTTGAAGTGTTAACTACCTAAACTTCCAGGATGAAGGCTAAACTGCCACAAAACCCCATGAATGAACCGCAGTCACACAAGGATTAGGACAAACTCCAAAGTCCTCCTGATCTTCTACCCAATTTCTCCTAAAAAGGCATGAGGACATGACATGAGGACATGATATGAGGACCTGACTGCTTAAGACATTGACTGAAGTCCTTTTAGGTTGGCAACTTTTAGAAGGCATCTAGAAAAATTAACATATTTTTTCTGTTTGGGGTAGGGGGCAGAACTTTAAGTACTCTCAAAATATTCTTTTTCCAAATTCTGATTCTCAATATGAGCTAAAGTCTAAAAAAGAAAAAAAGAAAAAAAGGTAAGAGTAGAGGCTTTTTGAATAATGAAACTTGAAATAGCCTAGAACTATGAGATAATGAGATTATCTCGTATCTCATATCTCTTCAATATGAGGTAATAATAGTCCAATTCTATTTCTTAAAACTGTTCTGCTTAGAATTTAATCTGAAAATGCCTATGCATTTGATGACAGACATTTGAAAATAGCCTTCTCAGTGCCTTTACAGCAGTCATTTGGAACATCATTTCATTTAAGTTTACTTCAAATTACTTATAGCAGCCAAAAAGCGATGCTTTGAAAATGATCCATTATTTAATATTTACTCTAATAAGCCTATTAAGGATGATCTTAACACAAATATGGCAGAAGAGTCAACCACATTGTTGGATCATATTTCCTTCAGATGTTCAGTTCTGTTCATGTATCAGGAATCCTCTTTCTTACAGGACAGATGTAGTCGCATTAAGCATCAGAAACCAACTGTGACATAGAAGCAAAGCAGGTTTTCTCTTTTATACCCTTCAATGCTAGAGAACAACCATAACCTGGGGACAAAAGATCAGCCTCTCAAACAGGCCTCTAAGCCAGAGGATCTCATCTGGTGGTGTGTAAACTACTCACCATTTGTAAAATATCAGAAGATCATTTAAATTAATGCGGGGAAAAAAAGAAAAAAAGTATAATATGAAACAAATACACCAATGGAAAGGCGAGAAAATAAAAGTATTGGATGAATATTTTCAGACTAGGTTTTATGTGACTGTAAATGTAATTGTCAGCTGTGCCTAAAACAGGCAATAGTGAGAATGGTTAATTTTTCAGTCTGGTATCTGTGCAAACGCACCCTTGACTTTCTCAGGTTTTACCTATTCAGGCCGCATGATCTTTATTACCGCAGAAGGCTTTGATATTAGCACACTTCTTTGGTAATCAGTGGGGCATAAAAAGCAGGTATTCCATGGAGCCTTTTGTGGGCTCGTTTTTCAAAGCAAAGCAGCTCTGAGCCCTGTTAGAAAGTTATGTTTCACCATCTCAGAGATCACAAAATTCTAACTACATATTAACAACAATGACCGTAAGATTGATGTCTTTTTAGCCTGCCTTCCTTAAGATCAGTTTCTATGTGTGAGTATGTGTGTGTTTTTATCTGCCTTTCTGGTCCACCTAAGTAAATTCTAAGCCAATTCCAGCAATATTGGAACAGCGAGTAAAGGTCTTTGAAGTAGGTCTCAACATTCTGGATGTCAAATTTACTGCAAAATTAGTGGAAACAGATAGGCCGGTAGAGATGAAAGGCCATCCTTTGCCCTCACTGAGGACAAGGCTAGAGTGTGACCTCAATGTATATTAGGCCCCAGGTAATTTAACAGGGGACAGAGAACTGCTCAATGTCCAAAAATGGGAAAAGTTTGAGTCTGTTTTCATTTTTATTTTATGTGACATAATCCAACCACGAAACTCCAAGCCACAGGAAACCAGGCCTCGTTAACTCCACTGACCACCAAACCACTTTCCCAATTCTGCTCAGTTTTATTAGCAACCCACATGAGGAGTGAAAATGTGTGGGAAAAGACTCATTCTCAGCAATATCAGAGCATGAGTCTTTAAGTTGGTGCCTCAAGCAGTGACTGCTGTATGGTCTATTCGACCTCACCACACTGCCATTAAACACGGTGCTAGCACCATTTTCTTCCCAAATCCGAACGCCTGGAAGCTGACAAGGCATGCAGGTTACCATATCTCAAAGAAGAAGGCTAAAAACCAGGAAAATATCAGTATTTGTTTTCAAGGACAGCACTTTCAAATTAACTGAAATTAACAGTGTTTAGTATGAATCTGCATAGAGAAGCTATATACAATATATAGCGTGTTGTTGTTGTTGTTGCTTTTAGTTCCTTTATTCTAAAGCATACTTAGACCCTAGCAGCATACACTGGAGTTGCTCAAACTCACAGCAAGCCACAGCAGCCCCGGTAAGCTGGTTCAGCAGCTACGACAGAGAAACGTGAGTCTCTTTCTCTTAGGAATGCCCTCTATGCTGAGAGATAACAGTAGATATGAATAATATATTTCCTCCAAACCACGTAGGTATTCAAAAGCTTTGGGCTATTTCTTGTTATCACTGAAACAGATGAGAAAGCTGCCTTGTATTTTTAATAAGCACACGTTTTGATTATTTTTTTTTCTGTACTTCCTAATCTTCCCAGTTAGTTAACTAAAATGCAGTACAAAATACAACTTGTAAAAAAATGTGAGACATATGGTGTTCACAGATAGGGGAGTGGCTGCAAAGATGCCTGCAGATGGTGTTGGATGTTGGGAGAAGAAAAAGACAAGGATTTCAGCAGAGCATTATATTAACTGCTGTTTTTTTTTTCCCTGATCTCTGATTATACTTGTACTTCGTGGATCTTGTTCAGCCTTCTTTTATTTTACAGCACAGATGCTGAACTGAGCAGGAATAACATGCAGATCTAAATCAGCCATTTTTTGTCTAAATTTTTTTTTTGCATATTACACGAGGATTAGCTACCTCAAACGCCTTCCTTTCTCCGATAAATCTGTCAGGGTACACAAAGTGTTTCGGCAACGTTTTTGAATACTCCAAATATTTTTATAGTCATTTTTAAGCCTCCTGGAGTATTTTTTTTTTTTGCTAGTCAAATAGCCAACTCTTAGCCATATCTCTGCACAGCTCTGTATTATAAGAGTGTGTTTGGCTTCCCTCAAGGCACAGCCATTCAATTCACAGTCCAGACAGGCAAAGCTTGTCCTGCACGGTACTGCCATCCTTCAAACTGCCCTCCATCCCCAAACTGTTCCCTGTAGTTTTAGCGAGAAAAGTCCAAGAAAACCTTCCTTTCACAACTCCTGCTGCATGTAACCCATTTGTGCATTACGAACCTGCTTAAACTTATTGTAACAATTATTTTACCTTCATGACAGTAATGGGGATAAAAAACCTGAAAATGCAACCTGAAAACCTGAAAGTTATTGCAACTTAGAAAGCACTACCTCTGCCCCCCTGTGTTAGCTTTGTCTATCTTCCCCACGGACATGAAGGGTAAGCAAGCATGGATTTGAGCCACTACGGAGCACGGCTGTTAGCATTGTTCACCAGACAGCATATCCATGTTGGCTGCTGACAAACCTTTTGCTGCTTGTACTGCCTTGGCACTCTTGTGCTGCCAGCGTTTGTTAATGCTGCAGGGAAGCCAGGCATGCCGGGCAGCAACACCCAAGAGTGCTGAATGCAACAGGTCATGAATGTGGGACTCAGACCTTTTGGCAATCGGGGCCATGAAGGAACTCGGCTGCCTAATTTGTTTATGGGAAGCTGTTTTTTCCATCTTCCCACAGTTTGTGACTCCCTGTAGTCACCTGGATGTGACTGCAATATCCACCGGTTCTTAAAGCAAAGCACCTTTGCTTTAAGGGCATGCCTGCCCATAGGTGACTTGCTTGGGCTCCCTCACGGGCACTCTTGTTATGGAGGCTCCTGGCAGAAGGTGTATTGAGAGGGAAGCTGCAACATGGCTTGCATGTGGCTCTGTGAATTAACAGGCATTTCCAGCCTCCTGAGGGCCTCCAGACAACCATGTCTTGTGCACAACCTAAACTAACATATAAAAAAAATGAAGTCCCAGAAGGCAGAGGTGGAGTTAAACATAACTTTCTGAGCTTTTATGAGTTTGCTAGTAAAGCAAATTCTAATCACTGGAGTCATTAAAGAAACAACTGGATTTACTTGATTAAATGAGGGTATAGAGACATTACTGAAATAAAACAAAAATCAATCAAACAAATAAAAAAACCTGAAACAAAGCAAGAAAGCCAAAACAATAGTGGTTCTAGCACAGTATTTTTGACAACTCTTGCATCCCTAAGTAAGATGGTTTTAGGTCCTTCTCACTGAGCATCAGGCTTCTGTAATTTAACTAACTCTGGGCAACTGCATCATTATTTACATCCAGTTTAACACTAGTGGGTTTGACCACAATTTCTAGCAGTGCCCCCTTCTCTGCCTGCTTCATTTAATGTTTTCTACAACTGACAGACCCCATCTCACCATAATTCCTTTCCTTTAACACAAAATTTTAGTCCCAGGCCAACAAGCACCTTCAGAGCCCCTATTACCTACTTTAGGTTGGCCGGTGGAGCAAGGGTAACAAGCACAGACTCTGGGCACAGTTTCTGAAAAAGGGAATATCTTACTCTTCCATTCACACATTCACAGCTCAAATTCCAGAAGCTCCCCCTTGGCACACTGAGATCATCTGGATGGAGGTGGGGGAAGGCAAATAAAGTGCGATAATGTTTGAAAGACAGCAAATAAAAAAGCAGCACAAAATAATGTTTCATAGCAGCACCAAGAGCCTTTAAAATTTGCTTGTAAACCAAAAATGTAATACAAAAAGGTGATTAGTACAAAATACTCAGACTTTGCATACTGTGAGAATATTGTGTTACACTAAATAAAACAACTGGACTTAGCAATTAGATTTCTTAATTCTCACAAGATACTATTAAAACAGTTTACAAGTTAAAAATGTAGTTGAGAATGGAAATCTTGCTGTTAATATATGACCAAGATCCTTCAGCTCAACATGGACGTGTTCTTGGAACATACATGGAACGAAGGGAAAGATCTGTTCCAGTTCCCCACAATACTCCCTGTGCTTTGGGGAAGGAGCAGCAGGCCCTTAAAGATTAAGTGCGAGTTCCATATAAATGACCATCCTCATACAAGTCAGGAATACAATAATGTTATTAATTCATCACCTCTTTTTCTACACATGCTAATTAAGGGCTAACTAGGAACCTAAGAGGCTCTATTATGCTGTTTGAATTCCCTCTTTCTTGCAGAATGTTTTGATCAAAAGTAAATAAACTGGCTGTGACTGCGCCCTCCCCTGCTACCTTTTAGGGACTTGATTCCTAACCTCTACCCCTATAAAACAGCGACTGAGAAGCCACCATGTCATTCAAAGCCCTTGCTGGACTCGATCCAGGTTCAGTTTGGATCTCTGACAGAAACACAACCGCAAACTAATCCAAACTGTAGGGGTAGACAAAGAGCTGCAAAGGAGCACGGGGATGCCAGGCTCATCGTTTTAGATGACTGGAGATAAAAGGGTCATTGCCAGAGCACCAAACTCTCAAGGGCTTATCTGCATTTCTAATTCTGAACTGATTGTTTTTATTTGGTTGTTAAATCTGGGAAACCCATTAATTCAGGACAGAATAGAGTATATGAAGGGGTATTTGCTGTATATCGAATATGAAATTCTTGTATCCATGCACTACCGCTAGACTAAGATACTAATGGGCTTCTAAGACAGCTAAGGCTACAGTGGAAAACAAATATATACTTATTAGCTTTTACTTTCTGAAAAGATAGGGCAAACAGCAGAGTATCATTACCCACTGGATGGTCTTTCAAATTCAAATACTGCTGGCTCGTTGCTATGTCCAAGTGAACTCAGATTGTACAGTGTGCAAGTTACAGCAAGTCTGTGATAGAGGCAATCAGCAGAAATTAAAATGACAGGATTTCTGCCTTTTCACACATGTTTTAAGAAAGCACCACTGCATGGTGCATAGGTCCCCTTGCTACTCACTTTAATCTCGATGTAAAGAATGACAAGTGTGTAATGGCAAGGTGACAACTCACCCAGCAGAAATTGAGTAACGATGAACAGGGAAAATCCATTCACCCTTTCCTCCAAAAAAGAAAAAAGAGAACAAGAGTGTGTCAAAGAAAGATAGCAGATATCAAGTTCAAAACAATCATTGGGTTTGTCATATGACATCTACTGAAGTTATTTGACACAGTGTCAGTTATTCCAAAAGCTTAACCAAAAGCAATCTGGACTCAAAAGCGAAAACTGCATCAATTACTAAATACAAAGGAAACACATCTAGACAGAATATTTCCTAAATTTCTGATAAAATATCACTGAATATTTGTCTTGGTCCTATATATATTTCCTTATACAACTTATGTTGACCAGTAGTGGAGTTGAACTTTTGGCCGGATCTCTTATGGGTGCTCCTATGATCTTAAGAGGTCTGCAAGGAAGGCGGCAGCAGAGCATGTGAGATGGAACACCACAGTCCCAGGGACTGTGAGGAAGTGGGATAATCATGGAGATATTACAAGCAGCAAAGGGACCACCAACGCTATATGTGGTCCCTCATTTTTGCCATATCAGTGCCACTTAGAAAATTAAGTTTTGTGGAATTAATTCTTGTTATAAAGACTCTTAAGTGGCTATCTTGGCCAGAAAAAAAAAAAAAAAAAAAAAGTTGCAGAAATAACATTGAAAAAATGGCAAAAGAAAATGGATGCCTGCAAGTCGGGAAGATTTTTTTTTCATTAATAAGTGAAATGTAGTACAGAATTTTGACTTTTCTTTTGTGTTACTTAGTCTTTGTGATTACATTGTTTTACGCATATACTTATTCATATATTTAGCAAACACAACAAATCATGCTGAGATGTCAGCAGGTAAAAAGCAAAAGGAGTCAGATGTATTTGAGTACAAAATCTGCACTACAAATAAAAGAGCATATACTAAGATCTTTTCATTTAGCTGAACTGCAGTAACTACGCTCCACTAATCCCATCAAAATCCCATTTTATATACTCCATGGAAAATACTTGGCAACATACAGTCTGTAAGTCAGTCAGAAGAAGCTATGTCTCAAAGGACACGCTACTTACATGCAACATGTGCTCTGTTTCTCTAAAGACTTCTGAACTGCACCGATGTTGTCAACCAAAGAAACCCACCTAGGATCTGCTTAAGCTCTATTTTTACTTTGTTGTTACTGTCAGTTTTCTTCTGAAAGCACTTACAGTGAAAAGATTTGCTAGGTTTCCTACAGAACTAAGACGATTCCCTGGCAGACTGTGTATCTTGGCATGTTTCCTCTTACTGCCACGTCTGTTGATGGGGCTCAATCAAAATTTCAGAAGAATAAAGAGAATTTACAGATATTTAATCCCAATAGGTTTCATAAAACACATACCAGAGGAAAGGGGAGACTGCGATCAGCACTTTTGCAAGCTCATTCTCCCAGCCATTTCTGTATTTTTAGATGATTTCTATGGCCAAATAGAGCCACATGCATTTTGTGTGGAAGGAGAGCTGATAGGAAAAACAGAGGAAACTGTGCTGAGTGTAAGCAGAGACAGCAGAATAGTTTTCCATAATCCAGCTAAAAAAAAAATTTAACCAAGAAGCAAAACTCATGAGCTGCGTTTTTCATCCTATTGCTTAGAGAAATATTTGTGGTCTTTTTTTTTTCTTTCTCCATAGAGAGTGAATGCCTTGGTCTGTTTATTCTCCTCCTTACTCTGCTTTCTCCTACAATGATGGGCTTAGACAACTCTTCTTCTCAGCTGGACAGTGGAAGGGTCATTTTTTCAGCCATATTGTGCATTATGCTGAATGCTTTCTTCTCCATGGGGAAAGCATCCTAAAACTCTTTTTCAGATGCTGTCACCTCTTCTTCCAAGGTGTGGCACCAGTGCCTAAGATGAAGAGCCTGACATATTTGAAAATCACTAATGGCTATTTTTGTCCCTGGTATTATTACAAATTGTATCTTTGCACTGTGTTATTTCCTCATACATTTACTTCACTCACTCTCTTAATGGCAATAAGATCGCAACTGCAAGCCCCGAATTCTACCCATTTGTCTTATCCAGGCTCTCCTTTCCTTGCTCCTGTCGTTGCTTCTGACACCATGCTGGCTCATACACCTGTGCCCAACTTAAAATTAATAAATGTTCCATTTGCTTTCAGGCTAACAGTGCATTCATCTTCTGATGAAACCTTGTCCCTGACTCTTGTGAAGGATTCCCTTGCACTAATAGTCATGGTCTTTGGTCCAAGCTGTTCGTGGTCAGCTAACGCTTGTGAATTTGTGGAAGCCAATTTAACTCAGTGTAATGCAGGGATGGTTTGCAGAGTGAACGGCTCTGTGCTGCAGTACACAGCGTGGGCCAACCTGCATGTTGCTTTTGCGAATTTAGACTTTGAGCTATGCCTACCTTTCTACCCATACCTCTTTCTTGGCATATTCTGGAGTGTTTCAGCAGTGATGCCTTTCAGTTCTGTCCTTGCACATTTTCAGTCAAATCTCATACTTTTTTTAAAGTCAATTCTGGATTTTCTAGAACTCTGTCCCAGGGCATTTTCTCTTAGACTCCAGTTATAATGTCCAGTCACGAACTCAGGTAGCCCCCTGCAAACTGACAGACTGGCTCTTTAGCCTCAGATCAGGCAGAGATTTTCCTGTGTCAGACATTTTCTTTTTGCACTCTATTTAAAAAGCGATAGCTCATATGCTTCACTTCTACCTGGAGCGCAGGACTCACTCCTCGGATTTCTGTAACATTGAAAGTGATAGTTAGTCATCTCTGCCTGAGTTAACTGAAAGCTATTAAAAATATCCATCACAGATTGTCAGAAAAATGATGCTAGACTCTGTCTTCCTTATGACTGGCTCTCACTGCTCTCATACGGGGCTATTTAGGCACGTTCCTGCTGTCACTCATATTTGCAGTGTTTCAGAGAGGTAAACCGCTATGAATGGTTCCTTTGCTCAATACTTGCAGTGTTCAGCAAACACTGAGAGTCAAGAAATTTAGCAGAGACTTTTATTTCATGGTCTGACTACTCAATTACACATACCTCTAGACAACATAACTGCATCTTCCCTGCCAAAGCAGATACACTTGCAATGGAGGGAAGGAAGAGAGAGTCATCAAATATGTGTGAAGAGACAAAAAATTTATAAGTGACTATTTGGAAGACAAAAGTTGAAAAACTAAATTTGGTGAAAAAGGGAGCAATAAACTGACAGGAGAGAGGAAAAAGTGTAAACAAGAGAAATTACTTAGTGTTGCTTCATAGTATCCAATGTACCACGGCTCCTACAAGAAAAATGACACCCAGAAGCCTAGGCACAGTATTGCTCCTGCAACAATCATAAGTCTTATGAGAAAAGATGATAATTTTTCTCCTTTCATAACCCAAAAGGACTCTGTCCGCAAGCCCTCAGCACTCTGACAGTTTGCTATGATTTCTCTGATGGTTCATTCCAGAAGCAGACAACATTAAATAATTTCCCTGACCACAGATTTATCATCTATAAATGTATTGACAACTTTGATTCTGGGGAGGAGGCTGCTATAAGCCAGAGAATCCCGGGAAGGGCCAAGCTTGCCGGTCAGAGACTCTGCTCCATGTGCGGAGGTGAGCAAGGGTTGGAGCTCCTCGTGGGAAGTCCCTGTGAGATGGCCGAGCACTGCCTGCATGTCCATGGTTGGGACCTGGGACTCGCTCAGAAGGTGATGCCTGTTTGTGCCTTTAGTCCATGCTACCCCCCAACTAGAGCCCGAGAGCATGAGGAGGCTTTTCACAGCCCCAGTTCCCCAATGTGAATTCCAGTTGATAAAATTAAGTCAACCTCACGGTGTGAGGTAAAGATAACACTTTCTATTATAGCCCCTATAACCACCAAAAATAAGGTCGCTTGAGTGTAGGTTCCCTGTGCTAGGCACTGGCGATGTAGAAAGAAAAACAGCATAAATGAGACCAGAAGAAAACGATTTTAAACTAATAAACTAAGAATCCACATGATTTTGAGCCCAAAGATTGTGCTGAACTTTTGGTCTATCTTTTAAATATTATTTCTTGCCTTCTCTTCTGTGTGTGCCTCACAGGGCATTGCTAGCTCTCATGGTTTTGTACAGTGAAGTGATTTGAGTCCCTGGGGTAGTTCTTCAACATGACTGACAATATTAAACTTTCTGCTTTTCCTTAGCAGTCTCTATCTGATAATTAATTTTGAGTCTCCTGTTACGTCTCTTCCCAGCACAGCAATTAATTGTGTGTTCATTTCAGCCTTAAGACCAAGTTTACTCTCTCTCTTCCCAGTATCATTCTGTCTCTGCTAGTCTGTGATAATTCCGTATTCTTCCCTTTCCATATTGGCACCTGTATTTAACCAACTTAGGTACACTGAGGGATGCAGTGATCTCAAAACGTGATTGAATTCAGCATTTGGCCAATAAAAAATGCAGGTGCATGTGTGAGTTGAGAGATTTCAAAATCCTCAAAGTATTTCATTTGGATGCTGGTATCATAAAGTGCTACTTCTAGAAACTTCTTCTTTCATTACTATTATTCTTCCAAAGAGCATTTCAGTTTTTCACTTTTCAATTGGGTACTCATTCACTTGAACATTATTTTGATTTAGAGTTCCAAACTGAAGGGAAAAGCTTGAACAAAATAAAAGACGCATCTCCTTTCCCTTCACTTGCCAAGTTTTCCAGCCTCTCTTACTCATCCAGCATTATCTGAGCATAGCTGTGCCCTGGGCATTGCCTGGATCCCTATGCTACCCAGCCAGGACATCTGGTAGGCCCAGAGCCTGGGAGTCTTCTTGCCCTCCCTAGGTCTGCTGGGGCTCAGCAGCAGCGTTGCAGAAGGACCTCTTGAGCCACACTGGACGCTGTGAAGGTGAGCAGGTGGGAGAGGAGGTCCACTCTGACCTGGAAAGGCAGCAGAGCTACTCTAAGATGACAACTTGAGCCTCAATTTATTTCCCCATTCTAATTTCTCAGCTCGTAGGAGCCTCTTGCAAGAATCCTTCACCAGGCTATTCTTCTCCAGGTGCCAGAGAGTGAGGAGATCCACCAGCCTGGGTCTCCTGGCTAGGGAGTAGCCACAACCTAAGACTTTTAAGCATTGTACCTACAGATGATGGAAAAAAAAAAGATTATTTTCCAGTAGTCCTTCACTTAAGCAACTGCTCTGTGGATCAGCAAGGTCAGTCAGTCAGAGAAGGCCTATAAAGGCTAAGCAAAGTTGCAGTGGAGACCTTGAAAATACTTCAAATTGTTTGCCAATGGCAAGGCTTACTGAAGATTGTTATCTGTATCAAATTCACTGTATATCTATCACATTTTCAGTGTGCCTCTCATTCAGAAAAGGAGTTCAGGTAGTGTGAGTGTGACCTAAAGGAAATAGGCTACTAAACCATTTTAATTCTTCTTCATTTAAAATGTGCCCTGTTCCATACTTTTTGCTGCTACATTGAAATGACAGCTATTTTTTTTTTTGATTGCCACATTCAGTTTTCACCAACTGGATTTATTGAGATGTAACGTTTTCCAATTTGAAAACTACTATATGGAAAAGCATATTCAATAAAACACTTTTCTTAAAGACACCATTATTGTCCGAGATACGTTTTGTTTGGGAAATTTAATCAAGCTCTGTTCACAAGACACAGGGACAAATTTACTGTTTCTGCAGTGCAGAGATGAGAAATCTTTTGTGCATAAAATATAAAGGAGGAGGAATTGCATATCAAATTGCAACTAGATAAGGAACTTTATGTAATGAGAAGACTGAAAGAATTTGGTGGATCATTGGATTTTAACATTGCTACTTTTATGGAAAGTGGCACAGGGGCCCTTCATAACCATGAACATTCAGCATTCATTTGAGCAATCACACCTCGCGCAGCATGCTTGCTCTCTGACATTTATGCTGCTAATGCTCTCTGAGCAGCCCCCTCATTGCAAATTTCTAATACCACTTCTTGTGTCATTTAATCTTCCCGTGAAGGTCTTCTACTCATTGCCGTATCACACCATATTGCTCACAGTTTCTGATGAAATCAGAGCTGAGATGATATCAAACACAGTATGAACTGGAGGAGCAAGGGGAGGAGAGAAGGAAACATTTAGCCCTGGGAAACGTCACTGAAAAGTTCTGTACTAAGAGGAAAATGTTGCAATAAAATATGTTCTTAGAAGAAAATGCTCGTCCTCAAGTGAGGAGACATCAACGCTCCAGAAGTCATGTCTCAGAACAGAAAACGCTGTACTTCACGTTTCAAGATACAAACAGCGGTAGAAAACATTCTGTACATGAATACAGATCCCTGTTAGTACTTGACCCCTGGAAAGGTCATTAAATAGTAGTCTCCAAGTGGAGCCAGAAGGCTGTAAGCAGCTTCTTGTCTGAGATGATCAAAAGGAAAACTTTCAGCTGTTGGCTACATATTTTTTTCTTTTTTCCCAACTGACACTGTAACCGCAGGGAAATTCTGGAGAATGTGGGACTAATGAAAAGAGAGAAACCATAAAGAGGACGAAAATAGGGAAGAAAAAAATAGCAGCAGAAAGCTGAGTGTAGAGGGAAACAAAACCTTGTGAAGTAAGATTTAAACCATGATTATATTTGAAGGGTCTTGCTGATGCCTGGTGAAGGAAAACAGTTAATTAACAACTAGGGGAGGAATCCTGTGAAACCCCTTTGGCTGAAGAATGGCAAATTTCAGCAGAGGCTGCAGAAATGAACAGATTCTGGCCTGCTTTGAAAGGTGAAACAGCAAAGGCCCTGGAGATGTCACAGTAGAAGAGGCTGCAAGGGATGACAGCAATAAACTGTCATCATGGGAAAGGCAGATGCTCCACATGAAGATGCAGCTTCTGAGGAAACTAAATGACACACTGAGTGGAGCTGGTTTTTGCAGCACACTGAGCACATGGAGTTGTCTGACTCAGCAGCCTCACTTCTTTCAGCTTTGAAGGCTGTTTCCATGCTCTCTCGCTTTGTTTCCCTGTGCCCCTGCCCCACAACAGGCAGATTTATGAACAGGTAGGTCAGCACATGCCGGATGTGTGGCACCATGGCCTAATCTGCTCATGAACCTGGTGTGGTGGCTGCTCCAAAACATGCGAGTGACAGGAAATGTGGGGTCGAGGGGGAGTTTCTGCAGGGAGCATTGGTGTGCAAGAACCACACCACTGAGTGGCTTTGTGCAAGCCACTGAATCCCTTTGGTCACAAATAGCTTCCTGTGCGTAAACCCTGCGCACACGGATGTTTGCTGGGCTGCAGAGAGCTGGCAGCAGGAGCGTGCGCTGAGGAACTCCGCAGCCCCCAGGCTCGGCTGTGGACAGCGGGGGGAGCTCGCAGCACGCCGGCCGCGCGCGGGGACCGGGCACCCTGCGTGGAAATAAGGCAGCTGTCACACCTAAAACGGGGCGCGGGGATAAGAACCAGCAAATCTACCACGTGCATTTTTTCAAGATATTTTTAAGTAGCAAGGCTAGAGCACGCTATAATTTCATTAGCAGCCAGGGAGCAGAGGCATGCTGGCTTGTTTCCAAGTTCTGAATGATGGTTGAAGTGAAATCTTAGCAAGAATTTATCAGTGTGTTATTAAGTCTTCAGTTCCTCAGCACAGCCCTGTCCTTCCTCTTCCTTGCTCCCGCAAGAAAACCTTTTGGGCGCATCCACAAGGCAATCCACTCTGCTTCCCGTAAGCAGGAGTCCCCCCACAGGCTCCCTCCTCGCAGCCAGTCCACATCTGCTAAGATGTGGCTGCCGCCGCGCGCCAGGCCTCCTCCTGCTCCCTGACCTCTCATTGCGGCCCTCATCCATTATTCACCCATGCCATATGGCGTCCCACCGAGCAGGGCAGGCCTGGCGCGGAGACGCAGCTGGGAGCGAGACGCTCGGCGGACGGAGGGCCTCAGGAGAGCTGCTACCATGGCTGCCCACCACCATGTCGTGCCCCTCTCCTGCTTCTGTGATTCCTATTCTCTGGTACAGCCAGACAGGGCCCTCTCAGGTTACAGCACTCAGAGGCACCAGAAGACACTTGCCTCTTCACACTGAGAGAAAAGCTGGCGCTGGGATGACTGATGGACTGCAGAGCCTTCTTGATAACACCAGCAACCTCCTCTGCTTCCTTAGGCAACCACTTCTAAAACTCTTCTGATTGTAAAGGGACACCTGGAGGCTACTGCATGTCTGTTTGGACACCTCACCTTATCCAAAAGGAGATGTGAGATCTTGCCAAGCACATGCTCACACCATGGCCACGTGGTTTTGTTGGTGTCCGCGCAAAGCCAGAGATTGGGCTGAGCTGCTCACGCTTTAGGAGGGCAGCTGCAGCACCTTCATGGGACAAGAGGCTTGTTCTGTTATTAAATAGCCCCCTTTGGGGCCGAAGAGATTGGTTTTCTCGGTTTTCTGATTGATTTCTTAGACAGCGACACTCACTAAATTATCTGCTCCTTCTTTCCTCCCATCTGTGAAGAATCAGGCAGAGAAGAGTAAAAAAATTAGAAGAGGTTCAAAAGACACGACCTACAAAGAGAGACTTAATGAACTGCATGGTTTTGATCTAGAAAATGAAGAAAAATCCTTTCAGCTGAGGACCCTCCTTGACACGCTATGCCCTTGAAAATAAAAAATTCCTGAGAGGTGACTCATTCCGCCATGTGTCTGTTCTGCCAATTCAGCCATGTCAAACATGTAGGAGGACTCCCAGATCCCTGACCTTTCTCCCCAATTCCTTTCACTTATATACAGATTAATAAACAAATATTTAAGATGTTCAGCAGATGATCCACTGCTCTTCTCCTTGTCCACACTGTGACCCTATTATGCTATCTATTCTTGCACTTAGTGTTAGGCCCTTGTCCAACTTTTTGCAGAGAGAAGGAAAATAATCTATTCTCCACACCCTTGGTGAACTGAACAAGTCAGAGTTGACTTATTTACAGTAAGGCAGATTTAGGTTAGACATAAAAAAAATCTTGATGGCACTTAATAGTAGCAAAAAAGTAGAGCAGATCACTCCCTGAAGAATCCATCCTCTGTGGTATTTCAAAGCAGGTAAAATAAAAATTTGGTAAGAATGAGAGTTTCAGTGCTTTGCCTTAGGCTCAGAAGGACACCTAGGAAATTTTGTGTCCAGTGAGAAGGCAATTATTAAATCAGCTTAATTTGTGGAGAGGAAGGAAAGCACTGTAGAAAACTTGCTATTGTTAAAAAAAAAAAAAAAAAAAAAAAACTATTTAGTTTCCAGCACTGTCATTTAGTACTTTTCAGCAACATTAAATTTGCTTTAATATAGAATGTCTAGCTCAGTAATTCCCTCAATTTAAAAATTAACTTGTTGAAATGCTATTCCTTTTATGTCTATGTCTGAAATTGGTTTTCACCTTGACAGACATGACTATAGTGACTTTCCTTTTACCTTAGATTTTGTTGCAATATGTTTTAGGAAAAGGATTATTACAGGCAATAAAGAATTAAAATGCAGAAAAAAAAGAGGCTATTGCAAGTCACGAAATCATGGTCTTCAACCCAAAGCAAATAACTGAGATTTCTTAATTTAACAAATATCAGAAAAGGAAAAAATGCATCAAAATGCAAAAAGACCTGTAAGAGTTGAAATTTCATTTAGTATATCTGCATAGTATTGTTTGTAATTTCTGTACTGAGATTAGTCCTCAAGTTGTGCACTACACAGACAGAAACAGCAGTGTGTTTCATACCAAGAAGAGGTGAATGACGACGTTTTGAGAAGCAAGGAATTATTGAACCTTTGTTTTGCTGTGTTGTGTAGAATTGAGTCCAACCCAATGATCCCATCTGAACCTGTAACTAGTTTCTCCTAGTCAGATCACTATCTGCACAAGTATCTGAATCTGCCTCCAAAGTGCTTGAAATATAAATAATGGGAGGTGTTTCTTAATTGCTCAGATTGCAAACCAGCTGTTTCCCTAAAAACTTATTTCCTGGACAGAATCCAAATTTATTTTCAATTAAAATGGGAACAAAACAACTCTTGCTATACTGGCTCTTCAGAGACTTCTCTTGTGCCTTAAATTGCAGCGCTCTCGCATGTGACTTCATTTAAAAAAATGAAACACTTTTAGGCCATCTGCGTTTTTCTGCATAGCAAGCAGCCTTATGTAATTCTATTCTGCTGACCTCTCTCTCCTGCTGCAAGGCCAGTCTCCATAGCCGTTGCATTAGTAGGAAATGGCAAGAGGCCTTTTGGAATATTCTCTCCTTTAGCACGGTCATAAATCAGCCTTGCAACTCCTACACTTCTGAGCACTGCATCCGTTTTGTCTGACATACAGCCATTCCCTAGGTTTTACAGCATATGTCCTGATCTTGCCTCCTCAGCTGAGGATTTGTGGGAAGGGATGAGAAATTCCAAGATCTGAATTCCTTCAGAAATCAGCGTCATTCAAGTTTGGCGATGTGTCTGTGGCTTATCTGATGAGCAGCCCCTAGCATGTCATCCTAAACTTTACCACAATTAGTCACAAAGCTAAATCCATAATAACTGGGAGAAGGGAAGTGGCTGCATTATTGGAAGGACGGCTAAACAAGAACATATGTGCCACTGAGGTCCAGCTACATCATTCAATCTATACTGTGAAAAAAGCTCAGCCTCAATAGTATCAATTTCCTGCCTTGTTGACTAACTGCAGTGCTCTGTTTAACAACTGTGAGGTTAGATTCTCCCCACAGCTCTCAGACTCCTTATCATTTTCTGAAGGAAATTTTTCTAGATTAGCTAAATTAAAATTGAGAATATATGAAAATTAAATTGCTATGAGATTATAATGCTATACTGCAGTGCAGGTCAATCCATCTTTACATTTTTTTGGTTCATTTCTTTGGCATTTCTTTGGTTACCTCTCCAACAACTCTTGCAACCTAAGCACATGGCAGCTTTCATCTCCCGTGGCAAACCTCGAAATGCCACATGACTGAACATGTTTATGTTCCTTAGTTCACTTATCGGTAAAACAGGAACACTAACATCCTTCCATTTGCAATCCATCCTGACTGTTGAAGACTGATCATTTTTTTGGTATCATATGGGAAAGTCATTAGTTGGTTTCAGTCCACAGAGGGGAGTCTCTACTCCTATAATGTCAGTCACTTCTTCAGGGCTACTTCAATGCTTCAGTGAGGTAGAACAGCTGATAGTCCCTTGGGGCTGTCCCAGATGTTTCTGTCAAGGAGTCACTTGCTATCACATACAAGTATTGAAAGGCAGAATGATGAGACTTGAACTCTGCCTACAGCTGTGGTGCCCCATGGATGGAAAGCAACACCATCTTGAGATACCAGCAGTGCTGCATCCTGTCATCTTTCCTGTGGTGTTATTTCTATTGTTATTATATGGATACTGAAATGTATTATGTGGGTAATAAAAATAATAATATGGATAATAAAAATGTAAAATTTTGTCTTACACTGCAAATAGCTGGTTTTAACTAACAGGCCTTAGGACAGCTATAAAAGATAGAAAGTCACTGCTCATGGTAGAGAATTGTGCAGAAACTGATGAAGCTTCCTACCAGAAATGGCTTCATTTTAGGACTATGGAAATGATTCTTAGGAGGCCCATTCTCAAACAACTAAAAGGGTGCTAGGTGAAAACCAGGGTGTAGGCTAGATGGCTTTTTGCCAGAGTACACTCAAGTTCTGTGGAGTGTGAGTTTACTTTTTGTCATAATGAAAGCTTTATTCTTCACGATCATGCAGTGACCTTTATGCAACTTCACTTTCACAAGTTTGTTCAAAACCGTAGCCAACAGGCTGAAATTCATCTGTGTAGCCTGGTTACTCTAGTGCACCTAATGTGACATTTCAAAGGGCAGCACAAGCTTTTTCACTGCTGATGACTCAGGAGGTATAATGTTCTGTAGGAGAGCACTGGGGACAAAATAGTCCCCTTTCTTATAGAGAATGTTAGAAGGGGAGAGAGAAAGAAAGGAGAGCAAGAGGTTCTAGCGAGAGGGATAAGAATAATAAACAACTATTGCAGTTATAATGCAGAGACTGTATTTTATGCTTGCCCTATCTGTAAGCTTCTTACGAGAGTGGCATTTGGGGAGTTCTGCTGCACAGCAAGGAACCCAAATGCCCACAGGCACATTCATAGTAGAAACTCTTATTTCTACTTTTTCAGTATTTCCATTCTGCTGTTTCACACTGTGAACTCAAGCAGCCAACAGCGCTGTAGCCATCCGCTAGTTCTGTCTCTAGATCCTTCTTTGCAGGTATGAATGTGAAAAACAATTTTGCAAAAAAAAAAAAAAAAAAGAAAGAAATTCTGACATAGTCCCAAGACTCTGGAATCATAACAATAGGTTTTACATATTGCCACTCAGAAGGTAACTGCACAACTATACAGGTAGGAGACTGCTGATCTAGCCTGCATACCTCGAACTGGTTGTCTTTCCTTTGCTTCTCAGACCATGCCGAATGAGATTTGGTATTTTCCCGTGGCACCATATCGTGCTGTGCAGACATACCTTCAGGTATCTAACGGAGAGGCTAGTTAAGCATTCCAATAATTTACCTAGGAATACAGCCATTTCTCCATCACTCACAGTCTTTAAATCAAGACTAGATGTCTTTCTGAAGATTTGCTGCACCTCCAGGAAAAAACAGGATCTTGCTAAGGGACTTTCTGAGGAAGATTGTATTTCCTGAGAAGTCATGTTAGGTAATACTAAAGATCATTTTGGATCATGAAATCTATTACTCATCCTCAGTGGAATTATTCTACATTAACAGTCTCGTAATTAAAACATATTTTGATTTGGATTTTGCAATGAAAATATACGGTCTTAATCATACAAAAAAAGAGAGCAAGAAGAGAAGCTCTAAGCATGTGCTAATCATCAGCATTTTTGGTTTTTCAGTACCTAACACTGTAATATTAACAGACAAAAGACTTTTAACAAAAAATATTAATGACATTAGCAGTGTTATCAGGTAAAATATAGAATTTTTGCTAGCATGCATACATATATATATTTTATAGGCTTCTCCCTCAAGCAAATTTTTGGACTCAATTTACAGTATCTGCAATTTTGAGGGTACTCATAGACTGGAATTCATGTCTTAGAGATGAGGTAGCTTTGTATTTGTAGGCAGCTGAAATGAGTAATACCTTAATCCCTTGGCTGCTTCATTTGTAAATGTTTGGTAATTGTGAAAGGGTACAGTACTGCTAGAGGATTAATTTAGTTCCTGCGTAAGAATTCTTTATACATACCATATCTGCAGCAACCTTTCTCAAAAGAAGGTGACTGAGTTTCAACTAGCATGTTAGGAGTCTGCACCTTCTTTACTTCTGATACATCTCTGAGAAATTAGAGTATAAACAAATAGCATTTATATAGCCCTCACTCATTCAGATAGCATCAGTCTTGAAAATGCAGGTGAAGAAAGACGCATTTTCAGACCACAGCACTGGAGCTAAATACAATTAGAACTTTGCATAAAATACTGCAGATAAAATTATAGGTATATATAGAATGGGGCCACTATTTATTGCAAGTTCCCTGTCAAAACTGTCAGTGTAAACAGGTGGAAAAAACATCTGCTTCCCCTGTGTGAGCATGAAGATATGTTTTAATTGTATCTTTCAGGCCATTTAAAAATCTCTGAAAACAAATATGAAAGAATACAGGATGCAGTAAGTCACTGACCTTTTTCATATCAGTCTGAAGGGAAAGATTTATAGCATGTCCAGTGCACCAAAAGATAAGCCAAAATTCATCCAAACCTTCACAAAAATTTGAAATATATCAAGAAGAAGTCATTGCTATGCATTGTACGGTGTTCCAGAATCCTCCAGTACTGGCACATCTGAGCTGTAAGCAATAAATTATCCCAGCTCCGGACTGTAATACAGAAGAAATCAGAGACAGAGACAAATTTAGCATAGATTTCTTCTGAAAGATGATTTTTTTGCATGTCTTTCAGTCGCATACATTCAAGGCTTTCAAAGCGTCCTGAACATCAGAGAATTAAACCCTGTAACACTCCTTAGAAAATAAGGATTTTCTCTTTTTCTGGCCTCAACAAAATTCTCCTACATGCAGAGATCTACACTGCGGTGGCAATTAATCTGCCAGGCTCTTTACAGTTCATAAAGGGCCCATAAACGCAGGATTTGAGCATACCCGCTGTTGTTCCTCTCAACAAGAAATACTCATCATTTCGTAGATCTGAGGCTAGTAGCGTTCATGTCCTTTTTGCTCTCTCCTACCACGGAAATGTAGCAATCAAGTAAAAATCAAGGTAGCTAAGGAGAAATTTGAATATCAAAAGAGAATTGAAAGGATCGAGTACATTTGGGAGGAGGGAAAGAACAATCAGCAAGAAAATGGACAGAGAACAGCTAAAGAAGAAAGGATTTAAAAGCAGATAGGTGCATTAAAATAGATATTTCAAATTCCAGAGTGCTCCATCCGTTTCATGTTTAAGACTGGCAACCAGTTTGGGACTCTTCTCCATCCCTTCTTAGGCCATGTGTGGAGGTGTAATTGAGGCTCATTTAGGGAGGTACCTGCCAGTGCACAGGAAGAGAGGGTCAACCACAGCACTTCCAATATCCATCTTGGAGCCACAGTTGGAAGACAGCATGCTGGATGAAATGTAGCTGGGTACAAGCTTCTCATCCAGGTTTGATATGTTTGTGCAGCATCAACGGCTGCTTGACTGGCTCCCTGGATCTCTGTGGCAGCATAAACATTTATGAATGATCATGTTTGGATGTGGATTTCAAATCAGCACCTCCATCACGTAACACTTGATTGGAATTGATGGTGTAATAATGGAAGGTTTTCTGATGTCCACTACTTCTGCAACTTGCAAAGAAACTTGATTTCCAGTAGAAAGCTAATATACTCATCCAATGCCTAAAATAAATTGACTTATCTTAAAACTGTGATGGTTAGATACTTGAATTTGCTGTTGAATCATCATATTTTATTTGCATGTGTCACACTAAAGGTTAACAATATTTTTCCATTTGAGTAGAGGCATTGGAGATGAGCAAAATCTGCCATTAACTTAGACATAATTAATGTCTCTGCTTGCAAATTCAAGGATTTCATATACATCTTGTCTGTTATAATGTGACTCACTCCTCTGCATATGGCCATTTGTATAGGATGACATTTGTGATTTAATTTTATAAATTAAACTTAAAGTAGCCATGTAGCTTAGCTTCTTTGGTATGATAATTGGGTGGAATATAATAGAACATTATGATCTCCTATTCTCTTTTTCAGTCCTGTCCTCAGCAATGCAATCTATATTTATATGATGCTAAAACATTATCGATATCAACTTCTTCCATGTTCTGTTCAGTGAGATACAGAGGAGGCAAACAGACTCATAGTTAATGCAGGGACTAGCGTTTATGAAATGTGAGTCTAGCTCTTAGCTCTTTCCCATTCTATCTAGATGACTTAAATTTTCTGTGTTTCAGATCACTGCTGGAAACTAGTATTAACTCTGTTTCTCCTACGTACTACGGACTATTTCTTATCCCAAATCCACATACTGCCTAACACAACACTGTTGTGTGGAGCCTCCAGGCATGTCTATAATGCCACTATAGAGAAAATCAACGGCATAATATGCACGAAATCCATCATTAGTACCACTCCAATGTCTGTAATGATAACGTAGACTATTATTAGTACCATTCAAATGTCTGTAACGAGATAATGTGGACTGGAATTATTAGCCCAAGTGCTGAGGCTCTCCCATATATTATTTTTGATGTGGTATTGTATCTTGTTTCTTGTGTGATGACAGTGGTGTCTCATGAAATTGCTTTCCACAGCCCTATCAGACTCCTTTTCAAGTCATGGGACTCCCCCGAACACTGCTCATTGTGTGGCATGACTCTGAGGTCTGAGATCAGGTCAGAAAAAAAGGGCATTAAAGAGATGGAAGATTTCTTGAGGATAATTTATTTGTTTATGTGAACTACTTTTTTTTTGTTTTTTTTTGCTCATATTTGGTTTTATTTATGGTTTGATTCATTACTTCTGAAGCCTCAGTTTTGCCACTGAACTGTGAGGGAGAAGACTCATAAACACATTTCATGAGCTAAACTGGTACAATCAGCTTTGGGAAAGCAAAATTAATGCAAAGCCATAGAGGAATTTTTGAGCATGCTAATGTACCTCAGATGAGAAGTACAAACTTAACACCTCTCTAGACATTTCCCCTCCTCTGAATTTTGAACAGTATGTTTTGCAAGGGGCAGCTATAGTTCCTGGGAAGAACATGGTTTCTTTTGATTTCTCTCTTCTGCATCCCATATGGCTGTACTGAACACTGCGTCCTGCCCTGCAAAGCTAACGGGTGTTGAAGGAACCTGCCACCTCCAAGCACTGCTCCTCACTGTGCCAACAAGAACATCACATCTGCTAGTTTTTCAGGAGGCAAAGATAGAAGGAGCTGAATATCCCAGAACATGTACGATCAGAGCCCATCTGGGTGTGAAAGCTTCTAGTAAAAAGTTGTTAAACAATACCTCCATGTAAAAAGAACACAAATATTTAATTTCTCAGCAATTCAAGAGAATTGCTGGCATCCTAAAAGAGACAATGTGCTTCTTTAAAGATCTAGCTGAAATACGGAGCCAAAAGCATGCTTTCCTCATTTGGAGATTTAGGACAATTTGTGCCGGGTACATATATCTTGAGGTATTAATATGCCTCAGCCTGCAATTAATTAGATTAAGTAGCTTTGATGATGTTTATAGAGGGAGAAGCAGTGTTGAGCCTGCAAGGCTCTTAGTAGAACAAGCCTCATCTAGTAGGCTGCGATTTTAATAGTACTATTCTTTGCAATACAGTTCAGAACATTACTCTTAGTCTGTTGTGAAAGGTGGAGCATCTCTGCTTGTCAGTGTTTGAATATCTAGTTGACTGTTGTAAATGTGAGGATATGGCAGAGGGAGATTTGACAAGGGACAATGAAGGCTGCTTGTCACGACGGGCTTGAAGTCCACGGTTTTAGACTTCTCCCAAGTTTACCATGTGAATGTTTCAGGTATGGCAGATCAGAAAAAGTATCTGCTGAGAGGTAAAAGAAAACCTATGCAGAGGAGAGAGGGCAAGATGAGACAAGATCATTTGCTGAAGACAAAGAATTAAAAGGGAGAAGAAGAGAAAGTAAGGACAAATAGAGAAAAAAAGAAAAATCAGCAAAGTGTACAGAAAGTGTATCAAAGCGTTGCCTGTATGTCCCAAGGCAAAAATGACTGGCTCCTCTCCTTGATATAACTCTGCATTTCAGACTAGTTTTATTCAGGCCACTTCTGCTGTTTCGTTTGTACTTCCAGTGCAGTTTGTGCTTTACGTGCATTCAATTATCAGGATTATTCATTGGGGTTATTCAGTTCTTTGAGTTATTTCACTTAGTCATCTACTGATAGAGTAGACATGCCAAATGTCTACTTTAAAGGAAAAAGCAGTATTTTTTATAGTTTTGCTGTGTGTATGTTTTCGAATTATCTTGTGGCCTAGATACAAAAGAATAACATTTTCCTCAATTTTTTATAATGCTTAGTTTCCAGTCTTACCTAATTGGAGTTGCTCATTTTTGCCCTCCAAGTCACGAAGAAGTAGGTGCTTTTTCAAGATCTCCAAGATTATGAATTTCATATGAGTTATTCATATGAGAAAAATATTACCTAAGCAAATTATTTTGATGGAGTCATCCCTCAAGAAATCATGGTCTAACACATATAACTCAACATGGTCATAATCACAATGAAGGCAGAAATTAGGAAAAAAATGTCTTGAAAATATGTGGCTGATCTGTTTTGGGGCATTCTACAAACAGAAGAGAGTGCTAAATTAGTTCATCTAGTAAATAACTTAGATTCATTTATATCTTGTTATTGAACTCAGTTCATATTCAATCCAGGCATTAGTCCTGGCTGTGTTTATCTTAATGATGATGTTTAGCTACAACTCTAGATGCTAAATGACTGGATGCTTTTCCCAGTGGCTATAACTGCCTCAGATGCCAACAACTGAGGAAGCATTTTCTCTACAACATTTGATGTCTCAAGGTTTGCCCTCTATCATTCAAGTCAGTAGGAATTTTGCCACTGACTCCAATAAGTGTAGAATGGCATCTACTGTGACAATCTGCGTAATGTCCCCCTTCCGATTCCAGTATTTGGTAACTAACAGAGCAAAGCTTCCGTGGGGAGCTTTCTGTGAATGGCTCTCCAAACTACTGCTTTCAGAGTTTTATTGAACCAAACTGAAAGCAATCACATTTGATGTGGAGGCAGAAGAGGGGAAAGAATGCACAAACTACAGCAGTGTTTTGTGGCTGTGTTACATTATGTACATAAATTCATAAATGTATATACACCAGTTAATCAATCATCTCCAGTCAGAAACAACTGGATATCCGAAATGATATTGTGCCATGGGATTGTGTTGAGGCAATTCCTTTTCACTCTATTATAACTTTTCATCTTGAACCAATATTAAATTCCATTTATCACAATAGGTGTCAGTAGCTATATCATTTTCAGTAGCATCTTCTAGATAAAAATACACCAATGTCTCTCTGCAGCACCATTAGCAGTATTGACTGCTCTATATTCTCGCAAAAGAAAGCCCCTCACAGATGCCTTATTGTGGAAAACGCATCCTCAGCAGCACTCAATGTGTTTTGAGCAACATTTGAAGAAGATGAGATTAAATACTCAACAAGAGTTATGGACAGGGCTGTATGCCATTTTCATTTGAGGAGTTAGATCATAAGGGAATGTCTTCTCCTTGTCCATGATGGTTTTTCTCTGTAGTTTAAGTGGGCCCCTGCCATACAAAGAAATGGAAACTTACTAATACTTTGGCTAAAAAAATCCCTCCAGCCATTCTTCATTCAGCTCTGAGCAGCAAAGGGACTGACAGAAGCAGAGAGGTGATCAGAAGATGAATGGAGGGGACACTTGTCTTTTGGCCACTCATTTATCTTACCCTTTTCAGGCTGCACGCTAGGACCCTGGGTGGTCAATTGGTGCCCAAGGGATCATCTCAGATCATCAGTTCAAGGTAATGAAGGAGTGCTGTTATTCTTTAGTGCAACTGTGAGAAATATTAGCAAGTGTCAAGAACCATAATCTAGCTGTTGGAGCAAGAGACAAGGGGCAGCTGTTCTTTGCTTTATAGTTGCTTGGATGATTACCTAGGCTGTGTCACGTTAAAGGAGGTAGGAGTGGAATAGTGGGCAGAAATGGAAAACAGAATATGCATTTGACTTCCTTAGTTAAGTGATCTTTTTATTCTTCCTACAATTTGCCAATAGCGTTAAAGGAAAAATTCTGGCATTCTGCACATCATGTTAGAAATTATCGGAAGCTTTTAGCCATTGCAGCTCATTGCATATTGCTCTTAGTATATGTTTTAGGTAAATTAGCTCCTGTGTCCCAACAGAACACGCTGTTCTAGTTCCTTCCCGTACACTCATTTTAGGCATGAAAAGGTTCTGTCACACTGAAGTGACATCAGTATTGCTGCAATCAGGCACAGAAAATGCATGTGATATAGCCCAGATCCAATACCCAGGCATTCGACTAGCAGAGCTTACTTCCTGGCCTCTGGGAGCGTATCTCCATTAACAGAAGGAAAACAAAATCAGTCTGAAAACCAACAGGGACAGAAATTCAGGAGGCAATGGGAAATTGAAGAAGGATTGGTTTTAGCTGTTATGGAGTCATTACTGCCGCCTCGCACTGCCAAAACTGTAGTTTTGGGACCACCGCTCTTCAAGCTTTTGATGGATTTGTGACCAAATAGCTCATTCCTTATTAAGACATTTTCACACCAAGCTAAAAATCAGAAGCATAGACAAATAGAGCATTCAGCTTAACTGCTACAAATGCTTTGTTTCCTTTCAAAGCTATGTGGACTCACTCCTTCTAAAAAGAAAATCACATATCTCTATTTTAAAAAAAAATGATTAAATATTTTCCTTCTAGGTATGGTTATTCTCTAGGCCAAACAATTTTTTTTTTCTATCCTTTCTACCAGATGTATTTCTATAGACTAGAAAAGAACAGGAAACAGTCCCATATACAATTGGGAGAGATCTAGAACAAAAGCCTTCTGTAAGAAGAAACTTTACGGGTTTTTTTGTCCCAAGCAAAAACTGCTCTGTTCATCAAGGAGCTGCATCCAGCAAGCAGGTACAATGCAAGAAGCACTTGACTCTTAGCAAACACCATGTTTATGTTCCCTTACTACAGGTAACACAGTACTTAAATTTACACGTGAACATTATATGAATCCCGTAGGCTCCTGGGAGGTTAAAAACTGAGCTCTCAGAGTTTTGACAGCCATCCCTGCTGCTGTCTCCAGGCTTATATCTCTCCTAACTTTATGGAAAATTGGCTCTATTGGGTACAAAAGAAATTGCAAACGAATGCCCTAGGAATACACCCTGTGCTCTTTTAGTCATAATACCCGATGACCTGTGTACTTTTTGAAGCTTGGTGTTTCAAAAGTTGGTTGTTTTGAAGCTTGGACCTAATAGTTATCCTCAACAGCTAACACTGACTTTTTTTTCCTTCAGAGTGACGTACACTTGACAGTTGCCCTCTGGATGCATCTGCTTTCTGCGAGACAAATGCTAGGTGCAGGCACATCTGCAGTAACGCACTGACTACAGCTGAGGGCAAACCTACCTGACTGTGTTTTGCAGCCATCTGTGGAAGTGCAGTGCTATGACACCACTGACAGGCTCGCCAGGTGCTGAGGAAACTTGGGCTACGTTTAGCGTTGAGTACCCCGCTTAAAGCACCTGCCCTCCACCCCTGCCTCTGTGAGTTTTGACTTGAGCATGAACTGATCTCAGAGACATTTGAAGAGCTTGTTGTCTCAGCAGCTAGTCTGAAAGCCTCAGTAGAGCCTGAAAGTCCTCCCATAGTCCAGCTTTACCTTGTACCTCTCAAAAATAAAAACTAAGTAATGAAGGCAGAGATACATACCATATATGTTCTTTTGGGGTCTGTTCTGGATTTTTTTTTCAGTTTTCTTTTTTATCTTCTATCCTTTCTATCTTCTGTATCTATACAGTTTGAAAGTACATGAGTGGAAAGGTCAGCTGTTACCTATTCCCTTAAAGTTTCATTGCAGAGTTTAGTGAAAAAAACAGCTCCATTCATTTTTATTTATTTTTTCATTCCTCATAAAACTTGGATGATATTTAGGAAAAGGAGAAAGCACATTGACTCAATTTAAAAGCCCATATTTCTTTCAAGAAAAAAAAAATCCATATTTCTTTTCTAGGGAAAGGCAGTCTTCCCTCAGCGCGCTGGAAAACTTCCAGATAAGAGCAGTAATTAATGGCTGGAGTAACCACATCCCGTGCAATGGCAGCACGTGACGGCGCATGAGCGGGAATACATTTTCCTTATGGCACTTGGCAAGAGACAAATATCATCCTGCTCATCTAGGAAGGACCTGAGGATTGGAGAGGCTGAGCTACTTGCCTGTAGTCAGCGGGGACATCCAAGCTAGTATGGCAGATCTCCCGGCCCAGCCCAAATCCCACATGGACTATGTTTGGGAAAAGAACGTTTAAGAGATTAAAAAGTGGGGAACTGATTTTAAGAACAGTAAATACATCCCTGAAAAAAAAAGCATCAAATTGCAGTTCCACGTGGCTGCACCCTTCTCCCTCCCTCCCTTGTGTATCCTGGGCGGCCCACATCCTGTCCTCTCTAGCCTGGGGCTTGCCACATAGCACACCTAGCTAAAAAAGACCTGGCAACTCCTCAACTCACGTGCACTTGCAAGAGTCAGAGTCATTATTACCCCAAACATAGGTAACCCCCATGGCTTCTTTGCAAGCAATGTGAAATCCACATCTACACATCCATGTGTTCTTTTGTTTTCCTTACATAAAAATACACTGCTGTCCTCAATCCTTTAAAATTAGGTCCCATGTCAATCAATACTGAGATGGTAACTGAAACAATGAAACTTTCCACTGGCAGGAAACCAAAAGGCAAAAGATAGTCTGGGTCAAAGCACTGCTTTCAAATCAGCTCACGTCTTTTCTGAGAGAAAATAACCCTCACAAGAGAGACCATGAGGGAATCACTTTGTGTTTTGCTCTTTCACAACATTGGGTCATTCGTGGGGCTGGATCCGAGCTCCCAAGGAGATGTAAGCAGAGTGGTGGGGCTGCATCCATGTGTAGGAGCCTGGCATTGACTGCCTCTCTAACTGGGAGCAACAGCGACTGGAGCTGGGCATATTCCTGCCCCAAAGCATCCACTTCCCACAAGGACTAACGTTCCTGCAAGCTCTGACACAGTCGCTGATGTCAGACCAAGCGGATGGCCTTGCAGCATCTAAAGATAGTGAAGACTGAACAAAACTACTCATTCCACCGAAGTCTGAATATTATTCCATTTTAAAACCAAAGACCTCCATGTTTTGCACCCCGACCAAAGGGGTAAGAGGATGCGGCTGCACCCAGCAACGTCACAGCATGAGGACAGTTGTAGAGAACAGCCTGAGGGGAGGCAGCTGAAGGACAGGAGGAATTCTGACAGCACAGCAAACTACTCACTTAAAACAGTTACAAATCCTGTGAATTTATGCCGCCTTCCAACATATTTCTCTTAACTGAAAAACAGTCTGGAGGAAGTTCAGCTGTATAAACATAAGCAAACGCATGGTTCAGTTGTATAAATATAAGCAAACTACGTTTGCTCTGGCTCCTAATTAAGCCACTGGGTCTGACTTGAGAGGTGACAACTTGAAAGAACACAGAGGAACGGATCAAATAAACTAAGCCCTAGCTGATGCCCAGGCTTGAGCTCCAAGATCTTATTGTGCCAAAATAAAAATGCGGTTACAAGAATGCAATTAAAAGGAGCTGTTCTGGCCAGCTTTTTGTGAACCTGAGTGTATCAGCTTTGTACTTCTGAAAAAGGAAAGGTGGGATCATTTATTTAACTTGTTGACCTTTCCACACAACCTATATAGACATGTCTGTACTTTCTTACTCTGCCTTCATCTTCCTCCCACTATCAGTGCAAAATGCTCTTGTTCATATATTTATTTACTAATTTCCACTTTATATTCATGACTAACTTGAACGATCAAATGAAATGGGGACTGACACTGTTTTGATTGAGAGGAAAATCTGGCCTTACTTAAACCCAGTTCCTCCTAGGTACAGGAAATTCAGGATTAGCTCACACCCTTAATGCTATCACAAATTACCTCTCTTCTCTCTCTAACTCTATATTATTGAAACTGCAATACTATTAAGAAGAAAAGATTGGCTTTTCACAATATTAAGGCGCATCTGATAAGAGACCTGGAAGAGCTTCTCCATTTTCTTGTCTGGAATTGACAGAATAGGTCTTCCCAGCTCTTCTGTAGTGTGCCCACACAAAGCTGGGCTGCTTGAGGTAGGCTAGTTTCCTCCAAGAAAAAATGGTATTTCAATCTAAGGTACATTCAAATCTTCGTCTGTATAGCCCTTCAGGTTGGTGGAGACACAGCTGTGAAACCTGCTCTCCAGGGTTTGTCTCATACACTTTCATTTGTGTTGAAGGAAAAGGAGTTAATGGGGTTTGGTTATCACCTGGCTGGACCTCACAGAGAGCAGCTTCTGAAAGGAAACTGTGCTTGCAGTCTCTATGTAGGCTGGGAAACTTTAAATGAATAGTATGAAATGAGAGGCTTGGAGAAAATCTATATCCACAGCGACATCTCTAATAACCTATTCTGGCTCCTAAGGTGCCTCTGGAGAGTTGGTCTAGACCAATGCCTTTGGAAATACAAGGAAACCATTTCCCACAGGACAAATTGATGTAGAAAAATACAGTTGCTGGTCCATTCTTCAGCTCACAGAAGAACAAGTTTCAAATAAATTGACTTTTTTTTGGATCCCTAAGGAAATATGAAATGTCAAAGATCCAGGTATGATTATGTTTGTACTTTCTGGTAATAGTAAAAATTTCAACTCCAGTAACTTTCTCAGCAACAGGTTTGCACAGTCATATGCTGGAGCCTTTTAGCATGCAGAAAACATTTTAGGAAATACTACCCTGTTTTTTCCTGTTGACAGATATGAATGTGTAAAACCCTACCCTGAAGGTTTCGTAAGATACAAGCCCTGAGTTTTGAGGGCTTACCCAAGAATGCCAATCAAGCATAGCCTTGAAATGATAAATGGTGGCAAAAGTTGAATGTAATTTACTCCTTACAAATGAAAACCAGTGATTTACAATGTTATGGTTTGGATGTAGAGCTAAGACATCTATCAATCAAAATAAAATTTATTCTGGAACAGTTTGGAGACAAACAGCCATACTAGAAACTTTGAAAAAAAAACCTTTTCAAACACAGTTGTGTCCAATCAGGCACCTAACAACAGACTTTGTCATTTGTTTTCCAATATGACTGTATACAATTGGAAACATTTTAGAAAGTTACAGGAAGAGAGGACTTGCTGGACTAGTTCCAAGTTTAAAAATTCATAAATGTTTAAATTCCAAAATTTAAACCCAAGATTTAGAACCTAAATCATTTTGGACATCTGAAAGACTTTGCTGACTTCATCTTTTTCGGTTTCACTCCCTTAACTGAGTTCTGTTTTGTTTACACTATGGGATGGAAACAGAGGGGTAGAGAAGTGAAAACTTGAGAGTTTTTTTTTACCCAACTATAAGGATGATGTTGTGACTTGGAGGAAAAAAAAATGGCAATGAGATAAGCTAGTCTGATGAGATGAGCCTGGGGAGCAAATTATACTGAGACAGGGCTCCTGCTTAATGACAAACGCAAGACAATTCAAGTCAGCTTATCCCTCACCAAAAGATGGATGAGCAATAAATTCCTTCGTGGTATTCCTATAAATTCTGATTCCCTTAAAGCTGCTCCACTTTAGGACAGCCTTTTATAAAGGAAAAAGCTGGTCTTGGCAGGCATTTCAGTCACCAGGCTGCTAGATACTCACAATTGTGTCAGCTTCTGTGCTAGCCTAGAGGGAAGCTCAAAGTCGTGGGGAGTGCGCAGTAAGACACGTTAACCACACCACCCCTCCTGCCTCATGAAATTCAACAGGGTAGCCATAAATAGATATTCTTCATCTAAATGTGTCACACAGCTCTGAAGTGTGTGACCAAATTTCATTTGGGGGGCGGGGGTAGGAGGAACATCAAATATGTTAGCTCAATAACTGTAAGTTAAAACAAATGGAAAAAATAAAAAAACACCCAACATTTCGCCCCACATGCACCTCTCCCAGAACTGTGAGATTTAGTACCCCAAGATATAACATCTCAGTTAGAAACAGGCGCTCTGAAAGATATGGCAGAACATATGGCATGAAGAAGGTGCTAAACGACAGAATTTAAAAATGATTTGCAAGATGCTCCAAAAATATTCCAACCCAAAACACAAGCTGCTTTTCAGCAGACTCTTCGTGGAAGTATACACACACAAGCGAGAGATCTGTTTCGTATCTCACAAATATCCTGCTCCAGTGTGACTGTGGATGATCCAACCCAGCATTAACCTACCACGTAGGAGCTCGGAATGGGGCCATCGGCAGCTCATGTCCAGCATAGCCAATGATGCAGGAGAGCACCCAGCGACATCCGGAGTTGTCACAGACAGCCTTGCACATACCAGCCCAAACGGTGAGCTCCCAAGAGCAGCAAAACCAATGCATTTCACAACCTATACATCTCCAGCATGCAGACCTTCTGGGCATGCTTCTGAAGAAGTCTGGATGCACATTTCCAACTGAAGTCAACACAAGAGAGTGATGAAAAATATGCCGTTAGGCTTTTACTTAGTTCAAGGGTGGCAAATTACTTGTGAATAGCTGCCTGTTAGTTGACATCAGTTGACTGGAACCCCTTACTGGGCGCTTTAATAATATAATCACAGGAACCCAGCAAAAAAATGTATGTCAGGAATCCATTTAAAATCTAATACCATCCAAACTCTTAAACACTGCTGAATGCCACCGGGGAGATCAGCTGATATATGACATATTGCAGAATGCTAATTAAAAATAAAACTTCAACAGAGTTGTTTGGGGGCACTGTTGATTCTTAGATAAATTGCTACAAATTTATCTAATGTCCACACAGATGTGACAGAATCTTACATTTCTATCAATCAAAAGCTAATTTCCTTTCTTTGAGTGAAGTGAAAGTAGGACATGGCTGAAAGCTTCACAATCTGAAATCTCATCACAAAAGCAGATGCACAAGTTGGTTTAGCCAGGCTTGTGATTCTCCACCTTATTTGGGTCTGCTTTTGAGTAGCGCTCAACAAGCTGCTCATAAAATTCAGCACAGTAAGTACATACCATTTTATTGTGAATGCTTTGTTTCACCTCCAAGGCAACTCTTAAATGCTCATGTTTGGAGGACTTGCTTGATTTTCATCTGCACAAGCCTCCAGCTGGTAGCCATAAAGAAAAGCCACAACCTTGCTGTTTCATGGCTCCTACTTCAAATTCTTTTGTGCAGTGGAAAGATGCTGGCAGAAGAATTGCACAAAGCTGTCTTGACAAGGACTCAGACAAGAGGGGCCATGATTTGTTTGCAAGCTCAGTGTCTCATCAAGCATGGATATATTAGCTTTATAAGGAGGAAAACAGTTCAGTAGACTGCCATCTTCTGTGAATCAAGGTAGATGGCAAAAGGGGAAAAATGAAGGGAGGAAACAGAAGGCAAAGACATAGTCCATGTTTAAGAAACAAATACACATTCTGCAGAGCCCTCATGCTGCCAGCAAAGAGGACCCTTTACAGGAAATGAGAGTGCTGCAGAACAAACCCAGGGCCCCCCAGGGTATCTCTCTGCACTGGGAGTCATCTGCATCCCATGAACTGGTTCAGCTGGTAGGTCGCATCAGGGCCACAGGCTAGACTGGAGGCACTTTGTCCCGATCGTCAGACCTAATCCCACTTTGTTCAAGCATCAGAACATAAAATCCTTCCACAAAGCAGTTGATCTACCTTGAAACCAGGTGGTAGTTTACCTCTGCTACTCCTATTGAAAGGTTGCTCAAGGACTCACTTTTCTTATGGTTAGATAACTCCCCTTTATTTCTAACCTCAATATAATCACACCTAATCACACCTAGTTTATACATGTTTCTTCTTTCTCTCTGCTATCTCGTACTGTATTTACTGAGAGTGATCAATCTTCTCTCATCCTTCATTAGATTAGGCAGGTCAATGCTCATAGATTTTCATTCCCAACATTATTCAAGTGGCTCTTACTTGATCCAGGTTTATTTAATCTTACCCAGCCACTGCTGAGCACAACTGTACACAATGTCCTTGATGGGGCCTTAGCTGAATTTCATACAATGAAATTAATGTTTCCTCGCTACTGACTACCTTACCTGAAATCACCCCTGGTTTTGCCATTTCCCAGCTCCCTCACAGTTGTGCTAGAATCATCCTGTGACCAAGAAGTCACAGTTTCTCTGTCCAGCTGACAACAATACAGATGAAAAAGCAGAAGCTTCTATTCTGAGTCCCAACGGGTCTGTACACTGTAGTAAGTGTTAATCTTCATCTTATTGCTTTTCTTTTCCCTAATGTCCTCCAGCTCCCAGAGTGTGACATTCCAGATCTACACTGCACGAGACCTCCTTGGGCTGTGTCATCACAGCTCCTTCCTCCTTTTGTGACAATTTATGAAAATACAAAACAGGATTGCTTTTGAGACTTTTTTAAATCCTTAGAAAACACCACTAATAATATCTCTTTATGTTACAGAGAGACATCTTTCTCATCTCACCATTAACACTATACTTTCCTATTACATAGTTCTTACAAAAATTCATCCACAGTTAAATTACCTTGTTTTAGACACAGAACTCTATCAGATGCTCTGCTATGGATTAAATGATGGTTGCTGAATTTCCTTTCCCTAAAAGCTAATATTGCACCAAAA